>VDFB02363647.1:26415-143370 GCA_007258455.2 Sequoia sempervirens | reverse complement strand
CTCAATGACTTTCCTAAAGACCTAGATTCTTGGGACTCTAAAGGGTGCTAAGTATGCCCTTTCTGCTGGAAGTTGTTTTCTCTTCCTATACTCACAGCTTGATTCACCTATTGATGTCAAGACCTCTCCAATAGAGGTGGAGATTTATTTTGTGGGTGTGGTGGGTATCCACTAGTCTCCAGTTGGCTATCTCTCTTGTAGTTCCTATTGAGGAATATTTTTCTTATATTTAGGTGGAGTTTGGGTTTACAGGAGATGTATGGAAATTGTGGAAGGGGACTCAAATTTCCCTTTGGCTTATTTTTTCTTTTCCTCTCCTATAGAGGTGGAGAGATAAGATGGGTGGCGTGGTTGCTCTACATCATTGAGTTTTTTTTTCCTAGCTTAGAAACTATTTCTCTAAGTGGTTTGTTTGTTGTGGCTTGGTTGTCTCAGGCATTATTTGCTAGAATAGTAATTATTTTTCTGAGTGGTTCATTTTTTGTCGCCTGGTTGATTTAGGTAGTATTTTTGGTCTGCTAGGGTTCAAGGTCCCTTTAAAACCTAGTTATAAAGGGTTCAAGGATCCCTTCAAAACTTGTTCACTATAGCATGGTTAGTCTCTTTTATTTGTCTAGTGTCTAATGATGTTAGGTTTTTTATCATCTTTATTTTATATCCTAGCAGTGTTCTTTGCCTGGATAGGTTTCAGGTCCCTTCAAAACCTATTTGTAACTGGTTTTGGGTCCCTTCCAAACCTGTTTGTAAAGGGTTTTAGGTCCCTTCAAAACTTTTTTTTCCCACTAATCAAGACTTTTTGGGATATACAAATTCATATTGGGTGGGTGATTCTCAAGATTGCAAGTCTACTTTAGGGTATTTCTTCTCCCTTGGTTTCGGTCCATAGACTATGTGCATGGAGGAATTGCCAACATCTCTATTCAAATATGCCTTGTTCTATACAACATCAAATAGTCACTTGTATTTATTATGGCAGCCTACATACTCTCATTGAACTTTGGCTTTGCATGTGTTCATTATGACTAGATTGTTCTCCTTCCTCACCTTTTTGGTGTGGCGTCTAAAGTCCCTTCTCCAACAAGCACCTAAAGGACTGATCAAACTCCCACTTGGCACTTGGTATTTCTATCTCTTAGAGAAGGTCTCTACACCATCTCACCACCACTTGGTGCGATTAGACCAAAGAATTTTTCCAATGCCCATTCGACCCAGTCAAACCATGACCCACTTGGAACTTATTATAATTTTTGGTTAACATTTTTTTATAAATTTATCATAACTGCAACAATTAATTTTATATGTAAGCAATTTAGACTAATCACCAAACTTTCTCAAAGTGCTTAAAATGGGGATTTTCTTTATTTTTGCATAACTTACAATTGGGGTTTTTTTCGATTGTAAATAGTCTTTGAAATTTTGGTTTCATGCTAACATTTTCACATTGAGATACTTTGGATATTGTGTTATTTTAATTCTTTTTTAATCCTTTGAAGTCAACATAAGTGAATTTCAATGAGGCATAACTTTCACCCCATTTATCAAATTTTTACAAACTTTTTTTTTAACTTTCTATCAAAATTTTGCAAGGAATTCATTTTTGTTTGTAATTTTAAGATTTGGGTTACCATTTTATCACATTTTTAAAAAATCATTGTGCATTATAAACAGTCAATTTGGCATCCGATCTTTATAACCTGTAAACTTTTCTTGCACATTATTTTTTTTTTGGGGGGGGGGGTGACCATCAACACTAATCATCATTAGGGGATATCTAAATCAAGGGGAAATATAGGAGTTTATTTTTTTTAGTTTTTGGTTCATGTGATCATGTATCTCACACTAAATCCCTTTCATTTGAGTGTTCTTCGTAATCCTCCTAACAAATAGAAAATAAAATATGGATATTGTTGAAAGAAAAGGCATACAATAGAAGAATGTTAGTTTTTTCAAATTGAGGAATTGGATAAAATTATTCTTAGTCATGGTATTTCCTTACCTAATCCTCTAGTTCCAACACATGTAGAAACATCATCCAGTCTCACTCAAAAATCTTGTGAAACATCATCATTTGTTGATGAACAATGTAGTCTTATGGCTTAAATTGATATCTCATCTCCCATATCGCTTGTTGCTACATATAAATCTAGTGTTGACTCATTCATAAGTTCCAAAAATTCTTTTCACTAAGACATTACTATAGTCATTCTAGATCCTACACATTGAGATGCATATCTACTAGACATAGCATCTTTGTTTGTAGAATCCCACCTTACATATTTGGATGACACTATTAAGGACATTTGTCTTCTATTTGATGATAACTTTGATGAATTTGCATCACCATTACCACCTATAGAAATTTCTCTTGCCTCATTTAAATTATCTTCTATCATGGTAGATTATGTAGACATTCATGATTTGACCTATCCAACTCAATTATCAATATCTAAATCAATACCAGATTTGTACATTAGTCTAGACATAACCATACATCCATGGTCCTTGTTCTATAATCATCTATGGTACCTGATCCGTCTTATCAGCATTGGCTTGGAGATCAATGAGCATCATTCAAAGGAATCATTGGAACCATTTCAATCTTTGGATCATGTGCATCATTCAGAGACATTCACCTTACTTCTAGCATATTCCTAGCTAGAGTGGGAAGTCATTTACACAATTTATGGTGTTGTTTCTTCCCAAGGGGAAAAAAAATTAATGTTCATGGATCATCTTTAGCATCCAATATTGAGCATCTACTTGCACTATAAGCATCATTTTGAGGGGAGGCTACATGGTTTCTCTTCTCTTATCAATTTTGGGAGCATGTAATTCATCACTTCACATTTTTTGGGGGGTCACATGACCACCTCTCTTTTCTCTCCTATTGGAGAATGTTTCTTGTGCTTTGTGCTAGAAGTATATCTTGGGGGTCATCATGAGTCCTCCATTTATCATGTATCTTCTTCACTTATCTATTTCATTTCATTGCATCATTTCTCTTTTGGAGAGGGGTTTTATTTCCCACTGAGTTTTTCTCCTTTACTCTATGCTTTATGATAAATTTTTATATGAGTATCTAATATGGCCTAGCACTAGTAGGTAGGACTCATCATTAGTGCATATATTACTCCCTAAGTTGCACTTAAGGTGGGTATTAGTGTAAATATAGTCATTATCATACCTAGTTATCTAATCACCTATCTAGGATTGACTTCACATAATAACATTGATACATACATGTCCTCATGGCTTGATAAAATTATTAACACTTGCTCACACACTTTTCAATTGAGCTTGCAAGTGTTCCATCTTTGGAGGGATGGTTAGAGTTTCACTCTTATCTTCTCACCTCCTCATCCTTACCTATATATGTAAGGTTTGATCATTGTATTATACACTCTTCATATTATATTTGATATACATACTATTGTGTATATTTATTCACTTGTGGAAGTTGGTTTCATGCTCTTGATCTTGCCATTCTCCAACACCTTCTTCCCTCATCTTCCTTTCAAGAATGGGAATACATCCTACATACATTCTTGGTTTTTTTCCTTCTTAAGGGGAAGAATGTTCTTCAATGTGATTGGATCATCTTCAACATCCATTATTGGGAATTTAATCATTAAAGGAGACTTTACTTTTATGGGGGGGATCTATGATCTCCCTTCTCTCTTATGGAGGGACATTTTCCTCACATGGGCATTTTTCTTCTCATTCTTCATTAAGAGATTTTGTATTTTCTCTCTTTTGGGGAAGAGTTTTATCCTATTGGATTTTCTCCTTTTCTTCATTTTTGAGATATTACATTTGTACATGGGTACCTAACATGGCCTAGTAGTCGAGACCTATCATCATCTTTACATCATTTTCAGTTATCTACTTCTCCTTAAGTTACACTTAAGGGGGGTTTTCGGTGTGAACTTGAGGTGTTTTACCTTGCTAGTTCATCACCTACATGTCCTATTTATACTTATTACTTAAGTTTACTTATGGTACGCATAGGATACTTATCACTTTATGTGTCAAGTCATAAGATTAAGACACATGTCTTAATCTTATGCAATCCTATGTTCACCTTGGCCTATATAACCAAGGGTTTCCCTTTGTAATCTCATTCATTCAATCAATTCATTGTTGATATATTATTTGTATCCTTTAATAGAATAGAAAAGTATTCTCTTATAGTTGATCTCTCTTGTGCTTTCATAGAAGATCCTAGATATTTGGTGGCTACAATCGTCATCCAAATCTTGTATGGTATAGATAATTCCATATCAACTCTTAGAAATCCCTCTAATATACCTTTCTATAAATTATATGCCTCAATCAATTTCATAAGAATAAAATTATATTTTCTATCTATAACTTCTTCATTAATCAAATTTTCAAGTCCACATTAGTGAGCTTCATAAAATATGGGAGATGTATCTTAATATTCTTTAATTATTGATTAATTATACTCTCCAAAATATTTGTAGCACCATTTTTTGTTTTGGATTTTTTGTTCCCATGCATAATGTTGTCAATTGTTGTATAACCTAGTGTTAAAAATCCATTTCTCCAAGCATAAGTAGCTATCACAACGTTCTTCACTTTATTATCTATTCTCATTCCTTTTCTAGTATATGAAGCCACTTGAGAGGTAGAGGATGAAGTTGTAAAATCAATGGGACTAGCTAGATTTTTAATAAATAATAAGTTAAACAAGAAATTTTCTCTAAATCAGTTCTTGCTTGGTTACCTTATATTTTTTATCTTCATAATCATCTTTTTTACATATGACTTTACCAATTTCTTACCCTTCTCTCTTGTAGTCTTAACCATTGAGATTATAGTGATTACATAACTATATGACTATATTTAATTATCTAAATTATATCTTAGTAGAGTCACAATTTGAGCCTATCAAGTTCTATGTGCATCTATAGTAATTATATACATGACTCTTTCTCTTTTAGGAGGTAGAAGTTTGACAATCATCAAAGGAAACTGGGAGATGTCATCAAATGAGTGGAATAAACACCCTTTCTTATGATAAATTATTTGGTTAAACCACTAAGGTTCATTTGCATCTAATGTTTTCCCCTAAGTTGTCCCTTGGTCTTGTGTATCTTTGTTATAAACTTTTCATTATTGAGTCTCTTGTTGTCCTACTTATTTTTCATATCATTTTTTCTAGGACACAGAAGTAAAGGTGGTGACTTAGGTGGAGGGGAAATTTTTTGGAGGACATTTATGTGGAAAGTAAGTTCTTTGAGGAGATGGAGTGGGTATTTTCCTTAGAGATAGTGATTTTCTTGAAGGATGAGGAGTTCTCTTTAGATATGAAGATGCTTTCCTTAGAGGAGGGGAAAGGGTTCTCTCTAAAGATAGGCATGGTGTCTTCTTAGGAGATAGATCCTTTATTTGGAGGAGGACTTGAGTATTTTTCTCAAGAGGTTATATTATAATTTTTTCTTCTTCCTAGGGACTTTGAGAAGAGCTTGCTTGTAAATTTATTTTAGAAGAAGGAAGTGGAGAAACATTGTGATGAGAAGACTTATGAGGAGAAGATTATACTATTTCTAAATCACTCCCCAAAACATGTAATATTTTAATTTCCTCCATACATAAACCAAACTCTTATCTTATACTGACTCATTTTTATATTCTCTTTAATACCCTTCTAGTTCTTTGTTCCATGATTTTGACTTCCTTTTCACTCTTTCCTTCATCAGATTATTAAAATTATGAATTATTGGTATTTAGTATATTTTAATTGAATAGAAATCAACATTATACAAGGGTAAAAGCACAAACTTGGGTCACACTTCCATCCAACTAAATAGTTATGAGTGAAATATTTTCACCCTAAATAGTTTACAATTTTGAGTGAAACACTTGCACCCAAAATTATACAATATAAAATTTCTCTTTTTAAGTTTCAAAAGCACCTCAATTTACATGTAAATTTTCAACCGAAGAAGCCTTTGAACAATAAATATTTTGGTTGAAACCATCTATGTGGCTTTTGTTTTAAGCTAATGGGTTGATGATGGTTCTATAATCAACTTGTCTTTTGGTGTTTTGGGTGGGCAGCCTAATCCTTTATCTTTGTTTCCCTTACTCTTTTTTTATAGGGTTTCAGGCCTCCTTCAAAACCTATTTATCATTAATCAAAAATGACTAAGACATGCATGTACTAAGAAATAAAGACATACATGCATTACACATATAACTATCATATATTTCTTAAGAAAGAAATTATAGATAAAAACATTTTAAATTATCTATAAATATGCATCATCAATTAAGAAATATATAGATAAAAGCATTTTAAATTATCTATAAATATGCATCATCAATTAAGAAATATATGCATTATGAAATTAAGACATATATGCATTATGTTTATCATATATTTCTTAAGAAAGAAATTATAGATAATATACATTTTAAATTATCTATGTATGTATCATCAATTTTTGAATATTTTTAAATATTTATTCTTGATATATGTATATTTATAAATAAATAAATATTTCTAATTTCATATAAAGAAACCAAATATGAAATATAAATTTTAAATTACTAAGAGAGAAAATTTAACATTAATCATTGTATGAAATAAGAGTTTAAATAACACTACTAAATATATAATAGGAATTAGAAAAAAAAAATTAAAAACTAAATATATAGAATTAATTTATATATTCTAACTTATTAATTAGAAATAGGCTAAATAGAATTTAAGAAGAATTAAATATTATAAGTAAAAATGTTAATACATACACTAATGTTTATTTAAATAATACAAGTAATTTGTTATAATAAAAAATGAGGTTGATTAGAATTGTTTTTTAAAATACTAAAACATATTAAAATATTTTAAAAATATATGGTGTACTAGAGGAGAGAATCCTCTCCAAAAGGGTATAATTTTTTTTAACGATAAAAAATAGACAAAAGTTGATTTCAAGTGGAAACTACCAAATTTTGGTAAGTTTGACTTTAAAAGCTTATTACGAGGAAAATATATATTAGAATTTTTTATTTTTTTCCATGCACTAGATATTGAAGTTATCTATTTAGAAAAAAATCAAAGAGAAATAAAATTATTTTTTCTTTTTTTGTGATGTCGATTTGATGTCACTTTTTCCTAAAATTTTCAACAATTAAAAATCTACTCTTAAATTTATAAAAAAATATCAAAAATAAATAAAAAATTTAAAATTAATTACAAGAATAAACTTCATCAATATTTCTACATATCATTAGTTCACGTCATTTTGAAATTCAAAACATAAATACCGCTTTTGTGTGATTGAAGTTAAAATTTGTGTTTGTGTTGATTGATTCCTTTATAAAAATGTGACACAGGTTTATACTTTTACCCATAATCTCTTCTTCTAAATTCATAATCATCATTGTTATTTTCCAAAAAACCATCCAACCTTTCCTTGTGTTTACAAATGGATCTCAAGAATTCAATAATGGACCTTAGATTAAATAAAGACCTTACTTCATATAATTTCAAGTCTACCTAAGCCATCTTTTCTTTTTCACTTTTTAAGTTTGACATATTAAACAAGAAAAATTATTTATAATAATAGGGAAAGAAGGTCCTTAAAGTTTTCTTTCAAAACAAAATTTTTGTACCTCTACCAATTTCCTAAACAATTCAAGTAACACCAATTTGTCACTAACATATTGGGGAATTTTTTGTGGGTAATTTTTGTGAGGCTTTTTCCTGACCATCAACCTAAATGTATGTGAAACTAGAAAATCGAATGTATGAGTTACCCCATATTTTAATCACATTCATAGCTTCTATTGACATTACCTTACCAAAATCTCCCTCTAACATATTGATTACATAAAATACAAAGACATCATTATTTCTCACAAAGTAGTTTGTAGTTTCAATAGGTTAGGATCCATAAACAGTCTAAATATTACCTCCAATTAGAGATTAATGAATTTTCATATCTAACTGGGGGTAATATTTAGACATTGTTTATGGATCCTAACCCATAACTCCAACTATTTGCAACCATGAAAATTGTTACCTCTTGGCAAGGACATGCAACAAATAGGTTGTCAAGTAAAATTTCTTATACTCTACTACCTTAGCTAATTATGCAATGAGTCACTAAACAATGTAGCCTATTTTATGAAGTGCTTCCTATCTAATGACTCTACTTCACAATGTTATGCAATCATTTACATATTCTATGAAATCACTCCTAAAGAGTGTCTTGGTGATGAGATGATGGACTTAGGTTTTTGAATTTACCATTTATTGATAACCTCTAGAAATTTATTCAAAGTATCATCAAAATATTGTTGGGAAAATCCCACTGAGACCTTTGGGTGAAAGTTCAAAGTTGTGACACACTTTTATAAAGGAAATAGCCAACAGTGGGCTAACTTTTTAAATTGAATCTCTATGAAGTGATATATGTTTAAATTTTAAAATTGTGTAAACTAATGAAATGTATATAGTTTAGTGTATTTTATGCTTGTTTTTTTTAAAAATAAAAAATTATTTGAATGTGGTTATTTTATAAAATTGACACTATAATTTAGTTACTGAGAAAATGCTTAAAATGAGGCTAATTGGTATGTCACTCATTATATAGTAATTTTTCTCTTCTTTATAATTCTAACTTGATACTTTAATGCATAGATTATTTTTTCCCATTTCAATATATTTTTGAACAAACATAAAAAAAATTCTATATTGAAAACTCAACTATTTCGATGGGACGTCATTGTTTTTTTTATATAAATTTATTTTCATCGATATCAAAAATTGGGTTTACAAAGCTCCACCTCAGCAATGAAATGATCATATAATACTCGCCACCCCCATGACCCAACCCTACAGTAGGCAATTGGGACTAACCAAACACTAGTAGCCAAAAAAAACTCTACCATGCAAAATCAACCAACCCATTACATATTAAATGGTTGAAGCTCACCCACCCAGTAAAACAATAGATACAAAAAAGAACCACCGACACTTACCCAATAATGTCACCAACACAAAGCTAGAGCCCCTAATCAAACAGCAGACCTTCCTCCAATAGGTACTCTTGAAAGCACTCTTTCCAGTCCAACCCTGGCACAGCCTCTAGGTATAGAAAGACCTTCAAAAATTTAGCCCCTCGTTGTGCCCACTCTCTGTGCGCTTCTAGCTTGTGTCCTTTTACATCCAGAAGGAAGGGATATCGCTTGACATGAATGTGCAACAGAAAGACCCTGGCCAAGTCAAGCATGTGTGGCATTCCCAATCACATCCTCCACCCCACCAAGAAGGTCCGCCATTAACATCACCATTGCTTTTAGGAGTTCTAGGTCCAAAAGCATCGCCACAAACCTAGAAGCTATATCCACATTCATACGATAGTGCTCGATTGACACCATGAAATCTTTTCCTAGAACTAGCTCGACCACTCCTAATACCATATGGTCCCATTCCTTGAACACTGAACGTAGGCAATTCTCTATGATCTTCCTAAGGAAGGCCCATAGATTGTGTGTTTCCATCAAGCAGATGGGATTCTCCATAGCCACTACCCACATACCACTTCCATAGTCTTTGTCATTTGAATGAAAATTCTCATCGCCCACCACCCAATCACATCCTCCACCCCACCAAGAAGGTCCGCCATTAACATCACCATTGCTTTTAGGAGTTCTAGGTCCAAAAGCGTCGCCACAAACCTAGAAGCTATATCCACATTCATACGATAATGCTCGATTGACACCATGAAATCTTTTCCCAGAACTAGCTCGACCACTCCTAATACCATATGGTCCCATTCCTTGAACACTAAACACAGGCAATTCTCTGTGATCTTCCCGAGGAAGGCCCATAGATTGTGTGTTTCCATCAAGTAGATGGGATTCTCCATAGCCACTGCCCACATACCACTTCCATAGTCTTTGTCATTTGAATGAAAATGCTTGTCGCCCACCACCCAATCACATCCTCCACCCCACCAAGAAGGTCTGCCATTAACATCACCATTGCTTTTAGGAGTTCTAGGTCCAAAAGCGTCACCACAAACCTAGAAGCTATATCCACATTCATACGATAGTGCTCGATTGACACCATGAAATCTTTTCCCAGAACTAGCTCGACCACTCCTAATAACATATGGTCCCATTCCTTCAACACTAAACGCAGGCAATTCTCTGTGATCTTCCCGAGGAAGGCCCATAGATTGTGTGTTTCCATCAAGCAGATGGGATTCTCCATAGCCACTGCCCACATACCACTTCCATAGTCTTTGTCATTTGAATGAAAATACTCGTCGCCCACCACCCAATCACATCCTCCACCCCACCAAGAAGGTCTGCCATTAACATCACCATTACTTTTAGGAGTTCTAGGTCCAAAAGCGTCGCCACAAACCTAGAAGCTCTATCCACATTCATACGATAGTGCTCGATTGACACCATGAAATCTTTTCCCAGAACTAGCTCGACCACTCCTAATACCATATGGTCCCATTCCTTGAACACTGAACGCAGGCAATTCTCTGTGATCTTCCTGAGGAAGGCCCATAGATTGTGTGTTTCCATCAAGCAGATGGGATTCTCCATAGCCACTGCCCACATACCACTTCCATAGTCTTTATCATTTGAATGAAAATGCTCGTCGCCCACCACCCAATCACATCCTCCACCCCACCAAGAAGGCCTGCCATTAACATCACCATTGCTTTTAGGAGTTCTAGGTCCAAAAGCGTCACCACAAACCTAGAAGCTATATCCACATTCATACGATAGTGCTCGATTGACACCATGAAATCTTTTCCCAGAACTAGCTCGACCACTCCTAATACCATATGGTCCCATTCCTTGAACACTGAACGCAGGAATTCTCTGTGATCTTCCCGAGGAAGGCCCATAGATTGTGTGTTTCCATCAAGCAGATGGGATTCTCCATAGCCACTGCCCACATACCACTTCCATAGTCTTTGTCATTTGAATGAAAATGCTTGTCGCCCACCACCCAATCACATCCTCCACCCCACCAAGAAGGTCCACCATTAACATCACCATTGCTTTTAGGAGTTCTAGGTCCAAAAGCGTTGCCACAAACCTAGAAGCTATATCCACATTCATACGATAGTGCTCGATTGACACCATGAAATCTTTTCCTAGAACTAGCTCGACCACTCCTAATACCATATGGTCCCATTCCTTGAACACTTAACGCAGAAAATTCTCTGTGATCTTCCCGAGGAAGGCCCATAGATTGTGTGTTTCCATTAAGCAGATGGGATTCTCCATAGCCACTGCCCACATACCACTTCCATAGTCTTTGTCATTTGAATGAAAATGCTCATCGCCCACCACCCAATCACATCCTCCACCCCACCAAGAAGGTCCGCCATTAACATCACCATTGCTTTTAGGAGTTCTAGGTCCAAAAGTGTTGCCACAAACCTAGAAGCTATATCCACATTCATACTATAGTGCTCGATTGACACCATGAAATCTTTTCCCAGAACTAGCTCGACCACTCCTAATACCATATGGTCCCATTCCTTGAACACTGAATGCAGGCAATTCTTTGTGATCTTCCCGAGGAAGACCCATAGATTGTGTGTTTCCATCAAGCAGATGGGATTCTCCATAGCCACTGCCCACATACCACTTCCATAGTCTTTGTCATTTGAATGAAAATGCTCGTCGCCCACCACCTTCAACACCCACAATTTGTGTGTGTGTAAATGACCTATATCAAATCAAGCAGGGGAATTGTCCTCCCCATGTCCTCGGGAAGTCCACAAGCAGCCACACATCATTTGTGAAAGGACCAGCATTAAATTATCCTGTCCACCTCAGCACCTCCTGTACCATGCCAACTTGGGCTATGCTTTATGCCAACTCACTCTAGGCATAACAACACAATTTGAATTGCTAGCCCCACCAATGTTTTCACGGGAGGGACATCATTGTTTATATTAACTATATATACAAAGTGAAAATAAATTATATCATTTTGACCTAGAATATTTTCTCTAGTGCATCATATTTTTTAATTTTTAGATAATTTTTTATATTTTTCTTAAAAAGACAATCAACCTTATATTTTGGTGTTAATGACCTAATTTTATTAAAAACAAAAAAGAAACTATAAACAATAATTAAACTATTAAAAATTTATATTAATATTTTTAAAATTTTTTAAATGTTATTTACATGAGTGGGACTTTTAAAAGTATCATTTTTTAATAAAATTATTTTTTTGTTAAATTATCTCCAAAGTGATGCTACATACGTATTTAGTGGGCACTTCCAATTGAAAAAATTGTGGCCCATACTAAATTTAGCTGGAATGAATCTAGCTAGACCATATATTTGACCAAAATTGTCTTTCAATAAAAAATTCTTAAATTCATTTGTGTTGATAAGTTGTCGTGTGTCCTCTATCTAGCCATCTTGCCATTAAATTATTAAATACCCACACGTCCTAAGTCTATGTTTATTATTTTGACCAAGTCTGTCAAAATATTTAATGATAAAACAACCCTTTTAAACTTGTGCTCCATCTCTACAAGAGAGGTCATACTCAATGGAAAACATCTAGAAATGTTTAATTTAAATTAAACACTTAATTTTATATGTTTATGCATTTTTTTCCACTTTTGCACAATTGAATTCATAATACAATTAAAAAAATTAAATTACATAGACCCTCTATGCGTATTTTACCTTGGGAGGCTTTTTGTGCCCATTATGGGTTTCAAAACCATGACTGTGAAACCTACGGCGGCCTAGTGAATGTTATTCCGTCTGAGATGCTTCATAAAGTGGGTGTTCAAGCCACTAAGCCTTGGTGGAAGGACTAGAAGTGGTACCTAGACACACCATGTTGAAATTACAAGCCTCGGCTTGGTTATCAATGGCTATTGCCACATTTCCTATGATTGACAGTTTGAACCAGAGATGGCACCTCTAGTCTTCATTTTTTGTTTGGCATAAAAGTTTTTTTGGTACTTGGTATGCAAGTGTTGAGCCAAAAATCACCCACTTGCTTGGTGTATTCTTTTCCAAGGCTTGCCAGTGGGGTCTCAGCTTGTCCACTTGGAGGTCTAATGCCCTCATTTCCCTTTTTTTGGGTAGGTTGAGTCTTTTAAGCACCTCTTTTGGTTTTGTACTAGAGCTCAATAGCTATGGAATTGGATTCATGACTTCTTTCGATCGTTCAAGCTAGAGCCCTTTTCCTAGCATATGGTTTTGCTAAGAAACTCTCCCAAGCTTCTCACTAAGTATACCCAAATTTAGCACACTTTCAGGATGGAAATCCTCTTCAGTATTTAGAAAGAAATCTCTGCATATTTTCTCATCTAGCTAGATTGATAAATTTGTTTCTTTATATTCTAAAGCCATGATTTTCTCTAATGTTCTTTTGCAGATTCAAATGCAAGAAAATAAAGTTTTGCTTGAATTTTCTCACCTTCAGGAGCTCTTGGACCACTGGGTCAATTCCCCTTGCACTGTGGCACGTGTTCCTCCCTCACCCACTTCTTCTTGGGGGTGATCACCTTCATGGGGTCGGCGATGAAGTGGCCCTGTCAAGGACTCTCGCCCCCACTCTCAAGCCCCTCCTCGGCATGGCTCTAACCCTCGACGGTCGGCTTCTCCTCCTCCACAGGTTGACCTGGGGTGGCCTTCTAGAGGGACAGTAGGGGGCAGCAACAACACTTCTGGGTGGCCTTCTGGTAGTGCTCCTGGTGGCGGTTTTGGTCGATTGGATACTACTAAATGGTTCTCGCGGTTGGATTTAGTAATCTCACCTCATCGAGAGGACAAATATAAAGAGAAAGATGATGATAGTTGGGCTCCCCCTAACGTCACTCTAGACCCCGTTGATGTATGGGGGAAGAAATCAGATGACAGGGACCCTCTGCCCTCTGTTGGCATTACTATTGTTGCTTGATGTCCTTTTATTTTATTGTGTTTGTAATATTTATTTCTTTATGGGCTCATCCCATGTGACTCTAGATTTTTGGGTGCTACCCATGTGACTCTCGAGGTGTTCCTTCTTACAACCTATCTTTTTTTTATGAATATGTATTTCTATCTATTTAATTAATATAGATATAATGCTTATTCATAAAAAAATGAATTAAATTATTAAATATGGTTTTCAATAATTAAAATATTCAATTTTGTAATCCTTAGGTGTTAAAATATTTAAAATGATAATTTTGTTATCCTAGTTCATTTTGGAGTTTGAGCCTAGTTTACACATTGTAGACTAGGTTTTAAGCCTAAAGAATAGTTTGCAATTTTATCTTTGAGATGAAGAGTATTGAAGAAGTGTGATTAAACACCATAATTTGGAGTATGACTGCAAGTTTGTAATGAATTATAAAATTTAAATTATTTTTTGCTTCTAGGTTGTAATTGGATTTTACATTTCAACAGCAAGTTGTAACTAGAGTTTAAGCCTAGTGGTAAGTTTCAACTACTTCCAAGTCGCAAAGTGGATACATATGTGTCAAATAGAGTTTATACCTAGTATGTTTTGTGCAAGAGTTTTTGAATTGTAGAATACAAAAAGACATTTGAGAATCTAGCACCAAGATTCAAATTTGGTTTGTGTATTACAAATTGTACAAATTTTATGGAATCGCAAAGAGTTGCAAAATGAAAATATTTTCTAGAATGGACTAAAATATTTGATTTTTTACCTAAAATTTTTTGAAGGTATGACTGTCATTAGGGAATGGAAAATTTAAGGTTCAAGGAACTAGGGTTTTTTATTTGAAAATTAGCAAAGACGCAAAAAACCCAAGGCATGTGGGCTGACAAAATTAAGGGCCAAGTATACCCTAAATAAAAATTTAACTTCAAAGTGAACAAATTTCCCCTAACATATTGTAATCACAATAATCACAAATAATAATCACAATAGTTACAAGGTATTAAGCATGAAATTCACAAATTGAAACTTAATATAACCATTGGTAAACTAGGGGAAAAGTCTGAAAGTGAAACCATAAATGAAAAATAACATAAATATAGGGGAAGATGAGGATAAAACCTAAAATAATGTTCTTATTTCCTTCAAATAGTCTAAATTACATGGAATTTGAAGTGTCGGAAAGGAGTGCAAGAAGTTGGAGCACTAAGAATCATGAAGAGAAGATGAAATGATATAGAATATAGAGGATTATAAGTTTCATTATCCTCTACATGCATTCCATTAATAGCATGTCAATCAACTACAATGTTTCAAGATGGTTTGTAGCAAATCACCACTAGAAGTTATAAAACACAAGCACTTCACACCTTACAAGCTAAAAGCGATTTCAAGATTTTGAAAGTAATTTGCAGTTTATAAGGAAAATATGTTTTGGGGGTTTTGAAATATGCACCATCAAAAAATGGACACTTGTCATTTTCATGGTCTTTTTAGACCTATCCTCTTGATGTTAGATCTATTTTTCTTTGATTCATTGATGTAATGTGGTTTGAACATGTATATTTATGTACTAAAATTCAAATAACAACGTCTTGTGAAGGTGTTGTGAAGTGTTGTAAAACATTTCTACACTTTTCTAGACTTTATTCATTACAATTCACCTAAAAATATCCTTTTAACTCATCATCAAGTCCTATTTTGAAGTGTTGTAAAGTCTTGTAACAATATTTCACACTTTTCTAAGCATAACTTCACTATTTACACCTTTCTTATACTTTATTTGACCCCTTATGCCCTTATAAGGCTTAATTAAGTGCATTTTTTAATGTAAACCCGACAAACAACATTAAATATGATTTAATTCCTGGCACCCATTTTTAGGTCCTAGGTGGGACCCATTCACCATGGGTGGCGAATGAGTCCCCCTTGGCACCAAATTCAAAATATTTTAAAATTTTCTTATGGTTTTTATTTAAAAACACTTGATGTTGGCCTGTGAGGAGGTATTAACAAGTTACTAAGGCACAAGATTGTATAAATAAGTGATTTTCACCTCATTTTACATCTCCTCATTCATTCAAGCAATCTCATACAATCATACAATCATTCAAGCACTTTACAACATCAAATCAAGCATCAATCAAGCATTCAAAGGAAGATTTGCATCATCAAGGGTTTGGTAAGTTGATAGCATTTGCATGTTGTTAGTTTATCATTATCTTGCATTACATTATTTCACTAAGGGTTTGATTACCAAAAGTGGGGTTTGACCAAGACAAACCCCTATCTGCTAACCCTCAACCATTTTTCCCCTATTGCATGTGTGTTTGTAGACCTTTGTGTGCATGTTTATCAAGCATTTAGGTGTTGAAAAGTGGAGAACAAGTCAACTAGGTGCTTCAAGTCAACTCATTCATATTTCAAGCTTGGAGAAGGTTTTCTATTAGTTTCCTGTTAAATTGACTTCAGCAACCTAGCAAGCAAATATATCCAGATCTGGTGTTGCAGAGTTGTCTCCTAATTTTTTAGAATTTTGGGAGAGGAATTATTCACCACTAGTGGTGAATGAGTCCCACCTTAGGACTAAAAATCTAAAAAAAATCAAATTCTAGATCTCGACAATTAGAAACTGGTTCCCGGCAGATTTCACCAATAATAGGACTAATTCGCCACCTTGGGAAAATGAGTCCCACTATGGAATTTCAGTAAATTCAGTCAACATTCACAACATTCTAGATTCTTCAAGTCTTGCCCAGGTGCACTTTTTTTCATCTCATTTCTTTCTGTTCTACATAATTTCATCTTTTAATTCATTGTTTGCATATCATAGTGTGCTTTCAAACATAGCATAAATCTTAGTTTTGCATTCATATTCAGTCATATAAATCATTTTGTTGCATTTAGATTACTTCATTTAGCTTAAACAACATCTCACATAACATAATTTGAATGAACCCTTTAGTATTGTTGGCCCTACATCTCTCCTTTTAGGTGAAAAACCCTAGAAGAGTTAGAGAAGTTCTAGAGAGTCAAAAATCTATGGTTCAAAATCACTTAGCAAATTTTAGAAATTATAGGGACTTAATAAATTTTATAAAATTTAAAATAACTCGACCCTGAATAGAAAAATGCACCCTTTTAACAATAAAGCATAAATACTTAAGATATTTGTTATATTTCAATGATATGTGCTATAGTAAAATAAATTAAAGTTAAAGTTAAAAAAAAAATCCCCATATTGAAAAAAAGCAATTTTCTAAATGAAGCACTCATATTTTTTTCTAATTTAAGGGCATGTTATGATAGGTCACAACACAAAAACTAACAAAAAATAGAGTAGATAGTTTTCAAGCAAGAGGCCATGAATTTTGAGAGGAAAAACATGAGCAATCAAATTATGATATGAAAATGGCAAAGTGAAGTCCAGGGATATTGTGTGGGGAGTTAATAACCTTGGAGAATTAATGCTATGAGGTTTCCATAATCCATAATTATTTCAATTTTTTTTATTTTTATATTTCGATTGTGTGCTAGTTTTTTGTATCAACATTTTGGATCACACTCTATGATCCATCATTAGGATGATAGAGAGCTCAAGGAGATGTATAATGATTAGTTGCAGACCCAGTTTGCTTAAAAAGAAGAAAGGTGAGATGTTGTGGTGGGAGAGAGGGAGGAGTGGAAACACAACCCAAGGAGAAAGAAAGAGATAACTTGAAAAGTTAATTAAAATAATTGAAAACCAATTACATAACGAGAAAGGATAAATAAGAGTGTAAAGAAACAAATGTAAGTGAGAAATATATATTTTTATAAATAAATTTAAATGATAATTTTAGAATTAAATGTTAATATCTATATAAAAAAATAAAGTAAATCAACAAACAAATAAATCTATTAAAGAAATAAGAAAGAATAGATATAAGCTTACTATGTGTAAGTATATATGGTTAACCAATACTTTAATTTATAAGTTTATAGCATTATAATATCAATTATATCTATTTAAGCCATAATGTTTAAAAAGGAAATTATAGATAAAATAAATTTTTAATTTATCTATGAATATGCATCAACAATTAAGTTATAAAGGATGCTCTGTTGAAAGAGAAAAATCCTTCCTGCCCTCTAGTGTTACAGGATAAACTGCTTGACCCAAGCACAAGCGGGTTTGGTGAGACATTGAAATCGAGTGATTTAGATGACTACCCCTTCACTGAAGGGTTGAATGAACTGCTAAAATCCCCTGTCTCTAGGGAAAATATGGAAACTAACTCAAAGATAAGCTACTCCATAGGGTTGGAAGAGGGTGAAGTCTCCCCGCTAATGGATGTAGATTTAGTGTCGGGCTCTCGTGTTTGTCAGGGGAAGGAAATAACTGCGTCTTCTCCTTTGTCTGTTGTGTGTCTAGATTATGCCAAGAAGAAGTTGGATGTCGATGGTGCTGACAATCCTAGATGTGAGACCTCGGTGGACGTTTCGGCCTCTTCTCAATGTTTGGAGGGTGCCTTGTTATCCACCCCCTCTAATTTAGTTCATACTAACTTGTGTATTCCCACTCCTCAACTGGATTCTACGGAAGACTATTGTGGGGAGGTAACTAAGTATGTTATTCTTGTTAGAAACCCATGATCAGATCTACAAACCAAAAAGACCTTCCACAGAAGAGAAAATCAAAAAAACAAAAGCCATTGTAAAAAGATGTGCAAATATTATATTTGAGAATTCAATTAATTACAAGATAATGATTTTCTTTATAAAAGCAAAGATGAAAACCTAATCTTATCTTGAGCAACAAGATAGCTCGATAAGATAAAGATGAAAGCCTAAAACTTAGGAATTATATATTGCCTAAGTAAACTTATGCAAAGTGTAATTAAATAATTAATTACACCAACACCCCCCCATAAGTGCAACTTAGGGAGAAGCAAATAAAGCATGCACCTAAAACTAAGATGAATGCAAGAAAGCATGAATGGGTCCCGGCAACAAAGGCCTGATCAGGTACCCAAGTACAATATGCAATAATGAAGTAGAGAAGGAAAACCCAGTGGGACAAAACCCCCCCTACAATGAGATGACTACTGCAAAGAAGCACTGGAAGATCACTGTGGAGTAACACTGGAACCGCAATCTGACAAGCAAGGAAAGATACTTATGTCTACAACTAAAACCAAAACCAGAATCAAAATAATGTGATAGCAGACCCTATGCCACGGAACACTCAAAAACTCTCAAACTGAAACAACCCTGAAATCTGTGAAGCAACAGTAGATGCGATGATGACAGAATCTAGAAATTGTGTATCTCGATGCCAATGCCAAACTGAGACTGAAACTCTTCCATGGGAAGGAGTACCAAAAATAGACTCTAGAACAATAACCACAAAAACATGACCCTCAAATTGAGAAGAATCTGAACCAATGAGGATCAAGAAACGTAATCTCCCAACTGAAGTGTGAACCAATGAATCTGACATGTGTCAAGTTATAGCAAAAAATGGCCAAAAGAAACTAAGAAACCAGATGACTCATTCAAGTTGCCATCAAAACAATATTCATATGGGATCAAAGTGAAAAACAACACTCTAATTAGATTATTATGCATGAAACCCCCCTAAATGGAACTTTATCATAGTTCATTTATTACAATAACCCGATGATTGTAAAAGGAGATCATACTGAAAATGAATAAATAGAAAATTAAAATAGACCTTAGATTTGTGTAGAGGACTGAATCAGCTTTCCAATGCTGCGATAATGACGAAAAATAGAGGACCGAGTCAAAAGATATGCCCTTCGGAGTGAAAAACACAAGATCTGAGTTCAAAAGCCTGCAAAATAATTTTGGAGCAGAATATGATAAAACACCAGCACCACTAGATCGACATCGGAATCAACTTTCCAACGGTATCTCGTTTGTGAAAAACGGAGATCGTATGCAAAAGATACGCCCGATTTGGTGAAAAGTGCTCCAAAATGCCCAATAAGGGCTACAGGGTGCCCAAGGGCTAAAAAAAATAGGCCCCTAGTCCTGTGCGCAACCAGGGGCTGTAGTTTAGGGCTGGGGAAGAGCCCCTGGTCCTCCATGGGACCACAAGTTCTGCTAAGGGGGCGGGCTGGCTGGGCGGGGGCTGGGCGCAGAGTGCCCAGTCCCCCATAGGACCCTGGCCTTTGTTCTTGGTGCCTGCGGGGGCTGAGCCAAGGTGGGGCGATGCACTAGGGGCGCCACCCGGTGGCCACCACTCCTGGTGGCCGCTGAGTGGCGTGACGGTGGTCACCTTCCTTCTGTGTGGGCAGCACACAAAATAATTAAAAAATTCAATTTTTTTATATTTTTTTCACAAAATGTGCCTCGGGGAGTGTGTTGGGGAGGCCATACGGCCTCCCAAGCAAAAAAAATTTTCCTTCTAGACCAACTGCTTAGAAATCAATGAAACAATAGGAATTCTTGGGGTTTTTGGCTACTGTGAACACAATGGTGACCTCCGTTTGTGCCCAAACTGCTCCAAAAATTCGGCTACCCCCCAGATCTTGCAAAAAAACTCCCAGACTGAAACCCTCATAGATCTGGCAAATGATGGCCAAAATCTACAAAATAAAAGTCAATCCTAACTTTTTCCAGCACTCTGAATCCAATGGTGAGGCTCGATCTGATCCAAAATTCCACATGAATGATCTCAAGGCATGATACCCTCGAGGAATCCCGAACGAACCCTGCAATGATTTTCTCAAAAAATCTGAGAAGGGGCTACAAATCAAGGCTCTGATACCATGTTAGAAACCCATGATCAAATCTGCAAACTGAAAAGACCTTCCACAGAAGAGAAAATCAAAAAAACAAAAGCCATTGCAAAAAGATGTGCAAATATTATATTCGAGAATTCAATTAATTACAAGATAATGATTTGCTTTATAAAAGGAAAGATGCAAACCTAATCTTATCTTGAGCAACAAGATAGCTCGATAAGATAAAGATGAAAGCCTAAAACTTAGGAATTAAATATTGCCTAAGTAAACTTATGCAAAGTGTAATTAAATAATTAATTACACCAACAATTCTCTCCCTGAACTATAAATCACGTTCTTTGATAGCCCAGTCGGGGAGTGATAACTTGGAGGACTGGCAGAACTCAAAAAGGAAAATGAGGAACAAGAAAGTGGATGTTGGAACTAAGAGTAGAGTTGGAAGACCTTCAGAAAGGTTGTCTAGGCACAAAGCCATGGATAGGGACATTGCCAATGGTAGGAAATCTACCCTTGATTTAGCTCACAAAGGTAAGATATGAAGTTCCTTTCATGGAACATGAGAGGACTAAACAGTCCTCTAAAACAATGTGCCTTAAGGAAATATATTATTGATATGAAGATCAATATCCTTTTACTCCAAGAAGTCAAAATGACTCACCAGACGTCTTCCTCTGCTATCAACAAAATTTGGTCTGGATTTGCCTTCTTTTATAGCGAGGCAGATGGTGCTTCAGGAGGTATTGCCACCTTGTGGAATCCTACTAAAGTTTTGGGCAAAGCCTTTTCTTTTTCTCATAATTACCTTGATGTGACTCTTAAAGCTGATAATCTCACCTGGCATTTGTTTAATAACTATGCACCAAATTCTAGAGGTGGAAGAAAGAAGATGTGGGAGTAAGTGTCATCCTTGATATTGAGTGACAACAATGCGTTGTATATGGTGGCTGGAGACTTTAATTCCCCCCTTTTTCCTTTGAAGAATTTGGGTGGCCTAATGGACTATAGTGATAGTATGAATGATCTGGTTGAATTCATTAACATTTCTAGATTGTTTGACTTGGAGTTAAAGGGAAATCCTTTCATGTGGTCAAACAATAGAAAGGGCATTCACCTTATTCAGGTTTGGTTGGATAGGGTCCTTGTCTCAACCGGTTGGGACCTTGGATGCAATGCCTCCCTTGCCTCCCTCCCCAGGACTATCTCTAACCATAATCCTATCCTCCTTCAGTGGTTGGACAAGCCGTTTTTGAGCCCACACCCTTTTAGATTTGAGATGATGTGGATGTCTCACCAAGATTTTAGAAAATACATTGAGACTTGGTGGAGCCACCCTGGTCAAGGATCGACAATGTATAGAATATCCCAAAAAATGGAGCTTATCAGAAAAGAAGTCAAAGGTTGGTCCAAGGTGAATTTTGATGACTTCTTCAAAACTAAAAAGATTATCAAGGATAAGCTTGAGGGGATCCAAAAGCTTATGGCCTTAGACCATTCTTTGCAACCTTTACATGTTGAAGAGGAAAATTGGAGGAAAAAGTGGAAGGATATTTTAAGTAAAGAAGAAATATACTAGAAGCAAATATCAAGAGTCCAATGGTTGAAGGAGGGCGATAGGAACTCTTCCTTTTTTCATAGGATGGCTAGCAAACATAAGAAGAGGAATACCATCAAGTGTTTGATGAATGATTTTAATCAGGAAGTCAAGGAGGCTGACAAAATTGGGGAGGTTGTTGAACAGTATTATAGACAAATCTACTCAAATTTTGGCAACTCCCCTTCTATTGAGCTTCAGAAAAGGCTCCTGGGACACCTCTTGCATGGTATAACTGAGCAAGACAATCTTAAACTCTGTGCCCATGTGACTGAGCAAGAGGTTCAGACTGTTGTGTTTGCTATGGGAGCCTATAAAGCTCTGGGACTAGATGGTTTCCCCCTAGCTTTCTTTCAAGAATATTGGGACATTGTCAGCTATGATGTTACCATGGCTATTAAAGATTTCTTCAAGACTGGTAAATTGTTAAAGAAATTGAACAATACTTTTATTGTGCTAGTCCCTAAAGTGCAAGATCCTAAGCACATGACTAACTTTAGACCTATAAGTCTATGTAACACTGTTTACAAGATTTTTTCCAAAGTCCTTGTCAACCGATTGAAGCCTTTATTAGACAAAATTATCAGTAGATGTCAAAATGGGTTTGTGCCAGGAAGACAAATCCTAGATGTTGTTATTATGACTCATGATATAATTCATTCTATGGAGAAAAGCAAGAACCAAGGTGTGGCCTTCAAACTTGACATTTCTAAAGCTTATGATAGGGTTAGATGGAAGTTTTTGTATTTAGTCCTTGCTAAGTTTGGTTTTAATGATAGAGTGATTAGTATCATTAGAGAGTGTGTGGAATTTGTCCACTATTAAGTGCTAGTCAATGGGATTCCTTGGTGATTCTTTAAGGTAGGAAAAGGGCTTAGGTAGGGGGACCCCCTTTCTCGCTACCTATTCATTATGGTGGTTGAGGTTCTGGGTAGGAACTTTCTATCCTTGCTCAACTCAAGGAAAATTCAAGGGATCAAAGCTACCTCCACCCTACCCCCCTCTGTTCTCCAACAGTTTGTTGATGATACGTTTCTTTTTGGAAAGTCCTCGGTGATTGAAGCTAGAGAATGGAAATGCCTCCTTCAGGATTATGCTTGTGCCTCTAGTCAATGCATAAATTATAACAAAAGTAGTGTCTATTTCTTCAACACTAGAGCTGATCTCCAAGTTAAGATTTTAACCATCCTAGGTTGTCTTAGTGCTTCTCTTTTGAGAGTCTACCTGGGTCTACCGCTTATTGTTAAGGAGTTGTCACACAACTTTTGGAATAGTATTTTGGAGAGAATGAAAAAGAAACTTGCTAGTTGGAAAGGTCAACTTCTTAGTAATGTTGGTAAACTCCAACTTCTTAAGGCCTCCCTTCAAGGAATTCTGATCTACTTCCTCTCTCTCTTTAGGATTTTAGGCTCCATGGCTAAAAACCTGGAAAGAATTCAAAGATCCTTTCTTTGGACGAGAGTAGAGGAGAAGAAAAGGCTAGCCCTGTGAATTGGGACACTGTCTGTCACCCCAAATGTCAAGGGGGCTTGGGGATCAGGAAGATTACTAATCTGAATAAAGCTCTTATTGCCAAGATTGGTTGGAGTTTGGTGCAGGAAAAGGCTGAATGGTGCAAGATAATGAAGGCTAAATGTCTTAATTAGAGACATTTTTTTAGAGCCTTGGACCTGGTTGGTCTCCCTCCTGGCTCTAAAATTTGGAACAATATTCTTAAGTGTAGGTCCCTCTTGAAGGAAGCAGTCAGATGGAAAATTGGAAATGGGAGATCAATTAGGTTCTGGGAGGACAGTTGGATTGGGAGTAGACCCCTTGCTAACAATCATTTTAATATATTGAGGGAGCATGCTAAAGATCTCATTGGTACTTATATTACTGATTATACTTCACCCAAAGCTAAATGGGAAATTCTAAATTTTTCTTTCTTACATTGGCCGAACCTTCTGCCAAAGGTTGCAGAGCTCCAAGAGCTTCTAAATATGGTTAGACTCCCTTTATTTCCCAAGGAGGAAAGAATTTTATAGACAAAGAACCACTCAGGGGAGTTCACTGTTAAGTCTGCTTACCAACAGCTTCTTAAGTTTGACGGTGATGAGTAGTGCTGGAAGAAGGTGTGGATTCATCATCTCATCCCTAAAATAAATTTCTTTTGGTGGACTTCCATCCATGGGAAAATTTTAATTATTGATAACCTTGTTAAGAGGGGCTTTCAATTCCCTAATTGGTGTACTCTTTGCAAAAGGGAAGAAGAAACTATCTCCCATCTTTTATTCACTGCCAGTTTGCTACCCAAGTCTGGCAGAATGTTTTACAAAGGTTGAACATCTCTTGGGTCTTTGATAGAGATATTCACCAATTCATCTTAAATTGGAAATTCCCCTCCAAACATCCATTAATTAAAATTCTTTAGGAACTTATTCCACCTCACATTTGCTAGTGTCTATGGAAAGAAAGGAATAATAGGATTTTCAGAGAAATGGTGAACAATGTGGAAGGTCTACTAATAATACTTAATAAGCTTCTCCTAGATAACATTTCGACCTACAAATGGAAGACACCTAGTAATCCCCCGACTGCTTGGGATAGAATCATAGCTAACATTTGGAAATTTCCTAGTGAGTTCCAGAGATTTGATAATTCCAAAGTGATCATTAGGAATCATACTAGATGGAGAACCCCTAAGCCGCCTTGCGTTAAGCTTAATTTTGATGGGACGGCTAGGGGAGGTATAGCAACTGGAGGGGGTATTATTAGGGATCATACTAGTTTCCTGGTTGTTTCCTATGTTGGGAAACTGAAAGATCACACTAGCAATCAGGCTGAAGGCATGGCTCTCTTTTGGGGTCTTAGAATTGCACTATCACTCGACATCAAGACCATGGAAATTGAAGGCAACTCAATGATAATTTTGGAAGCCACTAAAGGCAAGATGAAGGTGGGGTGGTCTTTAAAAGGTATTATGGAGGAAATCTACTCCCTCCTAAATGGTCTTCATGAATTTTCTATCCAACATGTCTAGAGAGAGGGGAATGCGACTGTTAACAATTTGGTAGCAGTGGGTCTTGATATTGAAGGGCTACGGTGCTGGTGAAAAGTTGATTTTTCCCCCCCCCGGCTCTAGTGTGTTTAAGGGAAGATCTCAAACATTTAAATGTTGAGCCCTAGAAGGTGCTTACTTATTTTAGCTAGGCTCCTACTAACTTTGGTTAGTATTTCTAGCGGGAGCATGGTTTTGAATAATTGGTTGTTATGTGAGGTGATAGATATCATGTGTTTGTCTGTCGGTATGTACGACCTCTTTTGGGCCGATGGTAAGGCAAATCTTTCTACCCCTACTAGCTGATGGAGTCATCATTTTTTGAACTCCTTAAATTTTCATGTTGAGTTTCATAAGGTTGCAGATTGCATTAGATTTTTTGAGTTGGCTGAGTATTACGCCAATATCATGCCCTTACGTGCTTGGGGCGATTCGCCTGAGGGAGCTGCTACCTTTGCGTGGGATGTGAGCTATGGCATTTATTTCCTTCATTTTTTACTTTTCTAGTCACTTTTCATCGGCCTTTTCCCTTTCGACACTTCTAGAATTGGTTGCCTACTCTTATGCCCCAGTTATCTCCTTCCTATTCTAGTGGTCGATGAATTTTGTGTGGGCTCTATGGGTGGGGATAGAGAGCAATTGGAACTAGACAAGTGTGACGAGTGGAAGGTGGATGCCACCATTTGGCACATTTGCAAAGAGGGTGGCATTGCCTAGTATGTGGAGACCATGACTGAACACGATGAGGACTTGTCAAGTAAGTTTGTCACCTCTTGGAATGATGGTAAGGTTACCATTGGTGGAATTTCCTTTGAAGTTTCTGAGGAGGTTATTGCTAGAGTTATGAGGCTTCCAAATAGTGGTCGAACCTAGAAGAAAACCATGAAGGTGCTTGACTAGATTAGTCTTAACTAGTTCTTTCATGGTGAGGAGAAACCTATCAAGTTGCAGGGTGGCTATGACCATGAGGCGCTCCTGGAGCCGTGGAATAGAGTTTGTATGGTGATCATGAAGTACTTCACACTGGAAGGTATGGGGTTTACTACTATTACCACTTTAATTTCCTCAACCACCTTAGGAATCACCAGCATATCTCTATTCCTTTTTCCTGTTTCATTCTCTGGATAGCATTGTGGTAGAATTTAATGAAGCCTCATTCTTTGGAAATAATTTTACTATCCTACACCAAGGCCTTATGTCTAGGCTTTATCATTTTCACTTGGCCCTTTGCCTTGCTCGACCTATCACTGTGGAAGAAGTCCCTTGTCTGCCCGTTCTTGATGAAACCTCAATTTTCTCTACTCCCCCCTCTATAAGCATTGTAGATGTGCCAAGCTCGAGCAAGAAAAAATGCCTAAAAAATATTGCCTTAAAATTCCTTCCCCATGGCACATCCCCTACAAAGGGTCCTGGGGAAAAGGGTAAAGAAAAAAAGTGTCTTGCCCCTACCTCGAGACCTAAGGCCAAAGCCTCTAAGAAAACTAATTTTTTCCTCCACCAAATTGATTCTGACATTATGATCACTGAAGAAGCTAATACCCTCTGTAGATCTAATAGACTAGTCTTTAAGCAAGGAAAAGTGAGAAGTCTTAAGGAGGCTTCAGATTCAGATAATGAAAATGGGAGTGACAACGAAAGCCAAGAGAAAATGGTGGCAGGAGGGTAGGACCAGTCTATCTCAGTGAGTAGCACCTCCCATGTGTTTGAAAGCTTGAAGAAGGGCCCTACCAGTGTTATTGAGAAGGAAATTAAACCCTGGGCCTCTAATACAGCTGAGGGAAATATCCCTTTGAAAGAAGATTACAATAAAAAAGAACATGCTTGGGACAAAGTTGGCAAGCTGAAAGGGAGAATTGAGAGGTTGGAAAAAAAGGTTAAGGAGGTGTCTCACTTTTCCCTAAAGGTCATGCACAAGTCAGCTACTAGTTTATACTTGTTGCAGAAGGATAAGTTCGCAGACGATGGCAAGGAAGACGCTGGCTTTAAGGAGCTGCTCAAGTTCCTCACGATGGATTAGGCGACTGCTATTCAGGACAAACCATGCATGGAGGAAAAGAATTAGGGTTTTGGCTCTTTATGTTTTTTGATAGTTTCTCTATGACTTTTAGTATGTATATGTTATTTTTTAACTGGTTTGACCCCTAGGGGTCTTTGGACTCGATTGCTTTGTATCATGCTTGCATGATGGACTCTGTTTATCTTGAGTTTACTATTGTTTTAGGTTTTTGATATGACTTGCCATGGGTGATGGCTTGGTTCTCTTTGTTTTCACTGTGTTGTTAATGTGTTTGCTTTGGATGGCCTTAGGTGCCTTGTATTGATGGGACAACACCCTTGTTTTTGCTACTTTTTATATCAAAAACAAACATTTACCAAGTTAGTTCATAATGACTAGTGAAATTGTTGGGTGTTATTAAATTTTGAATTTTGAATCTTTGTAGTTAATCCCACATGACAAAAGATTGAACTAAAGCATCGTAAGATTGACATGTAATAGGGAAGCATAAATATCAAGGTGGATATTGAATGTATAGGTATAAGTGCAATAAATAGATAGTAATGATGAATTTCTAGAAGTTTCAAATAAAGATAGTATAAGTTTAAACATGTGAGAGTATGTAAATGAAGATTGATAAATAATCAAGGATTTAAAACAAATGATACTATTAAATACAACTTTACCAATTAAAAATATATAATACATTACTAATATTAATTATATATTTAAATTGTCGATATTGGCATGGTGTGATGGTTTAAAGGTGGCATTGTTGTTCTTGCCACCAAGGTTCAAACCCCATTGGAGTGGTATTGTTCAATGGTTGTATTCCAGTTCATAGCTCCGGTTCAAAAACGTTTACCCCTTGAATAAAAAAAATATATATTTAAATTTTAAATACAATTAAAAGTAAAAAAATTATTTGAAAACCAATACCATAAAATTTGATAATGAATTAAATTCTTTCTAAAAATATTAGTAATATTTTTTAAAGTTAAAAAATTATCCTCTTACAAATTCATTAATGACACAAAAATAATAAACTATAAAAAAAATTAATGCAAACATATATGAACAATAAATTAAAGGCTAAGAGTTTAGCTATATTCAACTATATAAACTATCCTTTTTACTAACTCAATCATTAATTTTTCATTAACCAAAACAATTTTAAAATATAAATACTTTACATAACAAATTTTGACTTTCTCACATATACATATAATCATGATAATGTATATATACATATTTATTTATAAATTTCAAATTATTATTTAATCATCATGGTGATTGATATATATCAATATAAAATATCCCCCCATATATATGTTTCAACTTATTGCATACTCATGATGGAGAAGCACATTTATGGTTTTTGTTGTGCACCAAACAAGGGACCATGTTTTTTATGAGCAACCTTTCATTTTCTTAGGATTAGCCTAAATTTTATCATGTTTCTTAGGGAGTGAGGGGGATATGTGGACATTTCCTATCAACTAATATCAATCATGCTCAATCAAGAGGTATGGAGATGGGATCCACCGACCACCTAAGAGAGTAATTCCAATATGTCCATAGCCTAGGAAAACAAATATTATGTTTTGAATTCAAAGCATGGAGAGCCCTCCCTATCTTTATAGGTGTCATCTTTCTTTACAACTATTGAGTACAACTCATTTATGATGTGGTGGACTCTTAATGTACACTCAATTGCATGCAATCTTATTCTACACCAAAGTGTAATTGTCAATTTGGCATCTTTCCAAAATATCTCATTCGAAGAAAAATACTCCATGACTTAATATCATTAAAAAATTTATAAAATTGCATCATGGGATGGGATTTACATGGAAATTTGTAGATGTATGTAAATCAAATAATTGTTATGGGTTTCTTGATTTATTTATTTATTTTTTCTGAATATTACAATCAATCAACTCAACTTAGAGTTATAATGAATTGTGTAGTAAAATTTTAAAATAAATAGAAAGAAATATATTTAGTTTGTTTTTTGTGTTAATAAAATAGTTTATTTTTTGAATTATAATTCAGAATCATTATTTTTTTATGTAAATTAAAATTAAATTAATCAAAATTAAATTATATTATTTGAAAATTTTAGAAGATTAATCTTTTTTAATATGGAATGATTTTAAATGTTATGGATTTAAATTTCAATTATGGATTTAAACTAGTTGATTGTAGGTTGTTAAAAATATCACCCTAAATTATGATGTTTAAATCAATGATGATATTAAGATATATCTTAAGAAGATTGCCAAATCAAAAGGTTTGTGTTCTACTATGTCAAACCCCTTTATTAGATAGGCTTTATGATTCTAGATGAATATTAAAGACAATAAACATAAGCATGCACATCCTAGTTGGATTTGATTCAAATTATGGTTCTTTTTATGCTCTAAGTCCAAATGTTCCTTGATTTCTCCCTACAAATTAAATACACATTAAATTATTTTAAATATCAAGGTAACAATAAATTGAACAAACATGTACCAACTTAGTTCATAATGACTAGTGAAATAATTGAGTGTTATTAAAATTTGACTTTTTAATCTTTGCAATTAATCCCACATGACTAAAGATTGAACTAAAACACCATATGATTGACCTACAATAGGGAAGCATAAATATCAAGGTAGAAATTGAATGTATAGGTATAAGTGCAATAAATAGATAGTAATGGTGAATTTCTAGGAGTTGCAAATAAGGATAGGATAAGTTTAAACATGTGAGAGTATGTGTAAATGGGGATGGATAAATAATCAAGGATTCAACACAACTTTACATAAGAGAAACATTTTTTGAAAGGTAATTATATTAATAACTCCCATCAAAATGGGCTCAAAACCAAATGGAAATTGTCATGGATATGTAAATTTTACCTTTTAATTTTTTCCCAACTTTGAGGTGCATGTGAATCCTAAAATGAACATCCTGCAAAGTATATGAGCACTCACAACCAAGAATAAAAAGTAAATATTTAAACATTAAAGGATATGGAATGCATGCAAATTTGCAATGGACTTGTCTTGATTTTTTTTGTGTGTTCTTCTTTGGCATGAATGCCACCATTGGAAATCGTAAAAAAAAGATGTATAATTGGTAAATTTTATCATACAAGTAAAACTAACCATAATTGCAAGTTGATTCAAGTGTCTAAAAATATGAGAGAGGAAAGAGTAGGGCAAAGAAAATTTACATATATAAAAAGTGATTTAAAATATTCCACCATACAGTGATAGTAATGTTCTATGACACTTCAGGCATGACCATGTAATGTGATTGTAATATATCTAAGAATAAATAATGATAAGTTTGTGTAGGATAAGTTGCTAAATAAAATATCATCATAGCAGCACTAGTGACAATATATGCCTCCTTTAATTAGTTTTTTATAATATTTTTAAAGAATTGGAGGAGAGGAAGTACAAAAAAAACTAAATGTAACGTAAAGTAGTAACTATAAAATGTATCATATGAAAAAAAAAGCAAAACATATCAAAAGATAAGTTTGAAAAGCATATGGACTATAGATGCACAATAGAACATATTTTTTCCCCTAGTATGGGGTAATGAGAAATGTAAGGTAGCCCTAAAGGGAACATAAGGATTGTGTAAGAACATATAGCATGAGGAAAGACATGTGCCCTCAATGTGGCTCTACATACATGAGAAAATGTAAGGACACAATGGTATATGTAAGACATGATGTCCCCAATGGTAAGATATCTTTAGAAATGTGATAAGAAAATGAAAGCATAATAGACATGGGGAAGACATAATTCTTCTATAACGCCCCAACACAAACCCCAAAGGATAACTAAAAACACAACAATTTTTTCTTTTGAAAACATAAAGAATAAACACTAAATATACTAATGCAACTAACATAATTAATGATTACAAGTTAAACACTTAAGTCCCTTGGGGTACACGAGGTGACATTATGTAATCTATCCCATAACAAAGTTGATAAAAGTAATTATCAATTCTACAAACGTAACCCATTCATTCACAATCCTCTTTTAAACATTTATTAAGAATATACAATGTGACAAGAATAAACCATATAGAAACCATACATGCTTTCATAAATGATTGTACTTGGAAATATAAAGAACATATTTTCTCGATCATAACACAACATCAACAATATTTACAATTATGGATAAAGCATGAATTACATAACGTGATTATACATTACATTAATCTACAAGTACATCTCATTGAGCAATTACTCAAGATTACATCATAAGTCTACCCAATACATGAGAGAGTAACATATCAATACACAAAATATGATAGAAGTACAAGTATATATCTAGAAACATATAAACTCTGGATCAAGCTGTCTTTGCAATACTCTACACTGAAAAGTACAACTACAAGATAGGGAACCCAACAGGGTGCATAGCACGTTCCACCCGACCACCCCCGTGCTAGGAGTAGATAAGAAAGGGTCCCCGACCAAGAACGCCCAAACAAATACACAAGACTAAACTCCAAGCATGGAAAGCTAAAACACACATAAAAGAGTCACACAACATCAAAAGACCACTTCCAAAACATAAAAACAATAAATCACCAAAAAAATCAATAGACCACTTCCAGAGGTTAGCAATAAAAACAACTCAAGGGAATACTAGAGGAGAGTGTCATCGCACAGTTTTACATGGGTTATCTTGACTACCTTTCTCTAGGCGCCGCCCCCATCTCTGGTTATCCTGACAACCTCTCTAGGCACCGAACCCATAGGGTGACTCGTATAGAACCGTTAACCTCTTGTGGAGACGAGGCAACGATCTTGCCAACCACGACCTTCTTAGCCCACCTTTAGTCTACGAAAGCACTAACAGGTAGACGAGGTATCCATAATTATTTTGTTAATGTTTAACTACCCACCCCCTAATTAATTAATTAGGTTATCACTTATTACTCAAACTCTAACGTGGGTTATCCTGACAACCCCTTTGTGCATTGGCGCCCACGTAGAGCCACTCTCCCTAGAAACCCAAAACATAACAACAAATTCTAATGGGTTGTACCCACAAGTACTCTAAAACACAAAATAGAACCGTGAGGAAAAACCATCTCACCAAAAGTCATAAGAATCAACTCCCATAAAATTGGGTACAACCAAAGTGTAAACTTAAAATCACAACCAAAGTCAAAATCGAGACAAGTATCAAATTAAAAAGGTCACATAATTAACCACCATTTTCCCTCGCCTCTGGAAGTTTTAAACAATAACCTTAATTCTTATAGAAAGGTCAACTAATTTAAGGGCCCCACAAGATTATAACCAAACTCAAGGAAATCAACAAGAACTCAAAGAAAATCAAAGAATTAAATATTTATTCAACATCAAGATTTTGTTAAAGAATGCAGATTTACTATACTTAAAAATCACATTAAGATAACTCATTGCACGAAATCCATCATGGAAGTTAAAATATTAGTTTACTCAATTTATTTCATTAATTAAAAACATTTGAATAGATTTGATAAAATATTTTCTTTCAATTTGTCTAGTAACAACATGAAGTCATTATAAATAGCCTACGTAATATTTTTCTATAATTTTAACCAAGTGTATATATATATAACATTTATTATCACAATTTAAATTAACATTATAAAAATAATCAACATAATCATAATTCATATATATATATATATATATATATAGACACACACACACACACACATATAATATATACATATTTATAAATATAAAATAACGAATTTAATAAATTTAAATCTTTAAATATTAATTAAAAAAAAATTAAATAAAAATCTTTCTTTTAACATAAACACAGTCCTAGGAGGACTGCGTCCTCCCTGTGTGGGGAGGCCGCAACCCCACCAAGGTTGCCCCCAATAGCCTATGTGCAGCCGTGGTGGATGCACTCCACCATGGGAGTGGGGAGGTATGGCCGCAGACCCCCCCCCTTTCCCCCACCCACCCAATAAATATATTTATTATATATATATATATTTTATTATTTTTTAAAAATATTTTAAAAAAAAATGTATTCTCAGACAATCTGTATTGTCTGGAAAATTTGTTCACAGTTTCTCTATAGGAAACCATAATTTTCACAGAAATAATTTTATTAATTTTTTTAAAATTTGTCCTGACAACTAAATTAATTTAGAGAAATAGATTTAAATCATATTCATCTACAGGCAAACTGGATATGGGTTTTTTCCTAATTTTAACAGGAGGGTTTTCAATCCAAAACTCAAATGGTTTCAAAATATCTCTACTGTTTTTCCTCTGTGTTTTTCTCTTGTTTTAAAAATAACCTGTTACGAGGTTCTCTGATTTCACTATAAAGTTTTCTACAGAGGCAACAAAATAATCACGACAAAACTTCAACAGCCGAGAACAAAGTTTTTCTATAGAAGAACTTCAACAAACATTTCTACAGAGGGTTTCAACTAATTCACAACAATTTTCCTCTTATACAGACAATTTTAGACAATCTTTTCAAAACAAGAAAACAAATTAAATAAATAGTAAAGGAACCTATTTTCCTCAAGCTTGAAAGAACGAAGCAAAGCTTCTCCTTCAGAATTCAATTTCTAAAACCTTTCTAGAATCTTCACCCCTAGCAAGATGCAAAAATATGAGCCCAAAAATATATGTTGAAAACCTCCTCAAATTTTAAACCAGAAACCCTCAAAACCCAAAAACTATTCTACAACCAATTTATTTCCGTGAAGAAACTTCCTGCCATTCACAACATGCCAATATTCTCTTTGAGAATATTTTTATACAAGAATTTTATTAAATTCCCACTCACTCCCGTAAATCCTCTAATATAAATTAACTAATTTTTTAATTATTTTTTCTTTTAATAATAATAAAGCATTATAAGCTATTTAATTAATTTAAAAATTCAAAAATTAATACCACTTACCTTATGCAAATTTAAAATTCTAATTTACATCAAAGCGTCTAATATTTTTATTTAGACTATTCACTCAATTAAGAACATTAATCAATTAACTTAACTAAAATTATCTACAAATAACTATATCAATTAAATAACATTTATTAATCACACATAAAATAAAGATTAATTAAATAACAAACATTTACATGCTAAAATAAATAATCAACACTAACCCAAACTTAAACAAAAATGAGGTTGAGACAAAGACACTATTGGACTCACAACAAAGTGACGAAATTGGGATGGGGATACTTTCTTATCAACTCCCTTTTCAACATCATACTCGCTGGGTTTATGGGACATGCTCAAACCTGCCAAGCAGGTGGAGTCAGTGTACAGTACCTGCATCCTACATAGAAACAAATGTCAAGTAGCATGTAAATCTCCATTGCAGACACACCATGAAAGGTAATCACGGGGTAGCAGGGCACTTGCAAGCAAGTGATGCCACTCTGTCCTTTCACCAAGACTCACTAGCGAACACATCAAAAACCATAGCAACATAGAATCACAACATCACCACATATATTATTAAAGAAACCATAGCATAAGAAAATAACATAATCACCACATAATGTATCATCAAACATCATAAGTAATGCCAAGTGCAGCAAACCAACCAAGCTATGAATCCACACACAACCAAAACCAGTGAACTAATCACCATCACAAACCAAGTACAATATCAACACAAAAGAGTATCAACAACACGAGGGGTATCACATCCTCCCCCCCTAGAACATGGCTTACTCCTGGAAGCCACTAAATAAATATGGGTAAGCCTCTCTAATTTCAGGATGCATCCTCCCATGTCACTTAAGTCTTAACACTTGTCTTTTAGGCTACTCAAGACCTCTACAGAACTAGTCACTATATCTCACGCGGGTCTCAACCATGATACTTACGTAATTGGGACTGCTTAACCATGATACCATTATGATATTGTTAGTAACAAGGGACAATCTAATTAACTCGCTTACCTGACCGATTAATTATTAGGGTAAGAACAACTTTTTAATTTAATTTAATTCTTTCCTACTTGTTTCCCCTTATCAAATAAATCATTCTATTTATTAATAAACTACAACCTATACCATAGTATTATTATTAGTATAAACAAAATATATCTACACATTAAAAACATATTATAATCCATTTCCCTTGCTCTCACTACCCGTTATAAAATAAAGTTAATCATTTACCCGACAACCACACAACTTGAATCTATGACTATAAAAGAGAGTTTATCACTAAATGGAAATTATGAACTATCAAATTATATAGCTATGCAACCCAAAAAGATTCATGATGGATTACCTCATATGTTGATTAACAGAGACAATTTAAGTCATTTATTACTGCATAAATCTTAATCAATAATTACTATTGCTACAACACCTAATATGCAAATCTATACTATTAGAAAATTACAATTTCTAATGCATTATACCAATTCATACAGAGACAACACACGTTTATGTCTATATATAAACTAGCATATCAAATTCAAAATATTACTTGATGCAATAATCCAACATGGTATATGTCCTTGCTCACACATTACAACAAAAAGGAGAGAATGCAATACTGAGGAGGATAACTACCGTACAAACAACACTGTCCTGACAAGAAAACAAACTCCCTCAAAGGAAAACAAGTGAAAACAAGCAAGAAACTGTGATAAATATGCCTCGAACACAGGAAGGGATAATTTAACATAAAATGAGAATAACCATTACTGATTATGGACTGTAACGAAAGAATTAAAACCAGATCAACACAGACACAAATGCAACTATAATCCAATGCATCATAAAATGCAAATGTCAATATGATGGAAAGTCACATGTGTTACACACAGAAGATTTAACGATGATCGAGTATAATGGAAAACCAAGTAGAGATAAGTTAATTTCCAACCATAAAGAAATTCCAGCTATCTCCAAGCATAAGCGTTTGAATTGAATTTTCAGACCAATGTATTACTCTGTCGAATACCAATTATAGCAAATGTAGTTCTGGTTCATGGGTTGAACTGTCAATATTCACCTAACTAAAACCATCGAATTGCAAACATGCCCTCCAAATCAAATTTCCAACACCAATGAATATGCAGAGATAACTCAAAGATCGCTATGCAAGAACGAAAAGTACAAGAAGACCATAATGCAAAAACCTATCAATGAGAAAATGTAGGGTTAATGGTTAAGGACAATGCCTTCTGCACACAACAGAACTCCATTAGTGCATTACATATATGATTGTCGTAATGTGTGCATAAACTGGTGGTGCCTAAGGATCATATACTATTGTAGGTTGAGTATCACCAACAAAACCAAAAGAGGATAGGCTATTTAGATCTACCGACATTTAACGTGGTATGCTGGAAGTCTCATGGTATACTATGCTTTGAAGGATTTACCACAATGGTTTGACAAATAGGGCTCCAAAATCTCCAACAAAAGCACTAGACTAGCATAATTCTGCAAGGGATTTCATCCATGGTTGTGCGATATAATTCGACCTCCATCAAGCATAAAGAAGAAAAAATGGACTCTTGATAGATTTAGCAGCTACCTATACTCAGGCAAACATACACATGCATTAAGGAAAAAATTGAAAACTATGACAAATCGTGACTATGCGGTTGGAAAGAAAGGGTGCAAACAGTGAAGGTTAATGGCATGATGAATAATAAGGGGGCATCAAATTTAAGATACAATAAGGACCATAATATGCTTACTGAGATCAAGTAATAATGCAGAGTATCGTAGTTATAACACAAATAATAGGAACCCAAAATCGAATACCAAGCTCAGTCTACATTCTTAAATGCAACCATACTACCAAGATGAAGTCTTCACAGTAAATCAAAGGGTTTACTATTGATGCCAAACTAACATATAGTGATCTTCAAGCTTTTAGTAGCGAGCCAAAAAAGCAAGGAAAGAAAGACGCACCGAAGCTTAAAAACTTTCAAACAAATACCAATAGTAATAAGACTAAAGTATCAAATTCTATAATGGAGTACAAAGTTCCGCATTGAATATCAAGTAGTAAAATAAGTAATCAATCATTTGCAACCACAAATAGAAAGAGTAAATTCCTATTGCATAAAACAGTTAAACAAATAAAAAATCCAACTATTAGGAAATCACCAACTATGATAGGACATAACACACTAGTGTCGATAGTTCAAACTTCATCTTAACCTCAAAATACTATAAAATCCTAGCATGATTATTCACACCAGTATATATTTTTTTTAAAACTTCTCCATTTACACTCTAGAAAATTTACTTTATTCACTTTTTAGCACAAGTTCCTACACATTTGCAACCAAAAGGCCAAGATTCCACACCACAACTTTCAAGAAAACACCACTCTTTAGTTCATAACACAAACATTATAATAGAGTGTCACACATACTAGTAATTCATACTGTCAACCAGTTCAAACAAAAGGGTGCACCTGGACCAACATAAACCTAGTATCAAGTACATTATTAAAAAGGGTTCACAAAACAAAGGTTCCTACTCATGATCCCCCAGAGGACACTCTTCTGGGTCCTCATCCGAGTCCCTCATGGTCGTATTAGAGGAGGGGCGATGTATTCATAAGCATTGTACCTCCTCTTTTGTTAGCTTGGGGGCATGGGGTCCACACCCCAATGACCAGTCTCGAACTGCTGATGGCTTCTTGGTCCTAGTAACAAGTTTAGATTCAATGGTTTTTCTACTTTCTGCTATCTTGATCCAGACTAGAGTGTGTGCCAGGGTTTCATCATCAGAGATTTCTTCTAGCAGTTGGCCTACTTGCACTTTCTTTGTGCCTGGCTGCTTAGGGTTCAAACCACCACCTATCGGATTGCTATGGAAACTCTATAGTTCCTCATGCTATGAACTGTGGGAACTCGGTGGTGATGGACTTTGGCGGTTGGCCCCACGACCACCACCATGGCCTCTTCCTCGGCCACGACCTCTACCCCGAGGCATGATCCTGCACAACAATTGGGGTTATAAGAGATCAAGAGTTAACACAAAGGTTTCCTAATAGACTCAAGCTACCCAGAGTACCTAGTTTTTGTAAACTTGGCTTTGATACCATGTTGTAACGCCCTATTGCACAAACCCCAAAGGATAACTAAAAACACAACAATTTTTTTTTTTTTAAACATAAAGAATAAACACTAAATATCCTAATGCAACTAACATAATTAATGATTACAAGTTAAAAACCTAAGTCCCTTGGGGTACACGAGGTGACATTACGTAATCTATCCCATAAAAAAGTTGATAAAATTAATTATCAATTCTACAAACATAACCCATTCATTCACAATCCTCTTTTAAACATTTATTAAGAATATACAATGTGACAAGAATAAACCATATAGAAACCATACATGCTTTCATAAATGATTGTACTTGGAAATATAAAGAACATATTTTCTCGATCATAACACAACATCAACAATATTTACAATTATGGATAAAGCATGAATTACATAACGCGATTATACATTACATCAATCTACAAGTACATCTCATTGAGAAATTACTCAAGATTACATCATAAGTCTACCCAATACATGGGAGAGTAACATATCAATACAAAAAATATGACAAAAATACAAGTATATATCTAGAAACATATAAACTATGGATCAAGCTGTCTCTACAATACTCTGCACTAAAAAGTACAACTACAAGATAGGGAACCCAATGAGGTGTGTCGCACGTTCCACCTGACCACCCCCGTGCTAGGAGTAGATAAGAAAGGGTCCCCGACCAAGAACGTCCAAACAAATACACAAGACTAAAATCCAAGCATGGAAAGCTAAAACACACATAAAAAGTCACACAACATCAAAAGACCACTTCCAAAACATAACAACAATAAATCACCAAAACATATCAATAGACCAATTCCAGAGGTTAGCAATAAAAATAACTCAAGGGAATACTAGAGGAGAGTGTCATCGCATAGTCCTACATGGGTTATCCTAACTTTCTTTCTCTAGGTGCCACCCCCATCTATGGTTATCCTGACAGCCTCTCTAGGGGCCGGTCCCATAGGGTGACTCGTGCGGAACCGTTAACCTCTCATGGAGACGAGGCAACAATCTTGCAACCACGGCCTTCTCAGCCCACCTTTAGTCTATGAAAGCACTAACAGGTAGACGAGGTATCCACAATTATTTTGTTAATGTTTAACTACCCACCCCCTAATTAATTAATTAGGTTATCACTTATTACTCAAACTCTAACATGGGTTATCCTGACAGCCCCTTTGTGCGTCGATGCCCACGTAGAGCCACTCTCCCTAGAAACCCAAAACATAACAACAATTTCCAAGGGGTTGTACCCACAAGTACTCTAAAACACAAAATAGAACAATCGTGAGACAAAACCATCTTGCCAAAAGTCATAAGAATCAACTCCCATAAAACGGCGTACAACCAAAGTGTAAACTTAAAATCACAACCAAAGTCAAAATCGAGACAAGTATCAAATTAAAAAGGTCACACAATTAACCACCATTTTCCCTTGCCTCTGGAAGTTTTAAACAATAACCTTAATTCCTATAGAAAGGTCAACTAATTTAAGGGCCCCACATGATTATAACCGAACTCAAGGAAATCAACAAAAACTCAAAGAAAATCAAAGAATTAAATATTTATTCAACATCAAAATTTTGTTAAAGAATGCAGATTTACTATACTTAAAAATCACATTAAGATAACTCATTGCACGAAATCCATCATGGAAGTTAAACTATCAACTTACTCAATTTATTTCATTAATTAAAAACACTCAAATGAATTTGATAAAATATTTTCTTTCAATTTGTCGAGTAACAACATGAAGTCATTATAAATAGCCTACATAATATTTTTATATAATTTTAGCCAAGTGTGTATATATATGTATAACATTTATTATCACAATTTAAATTAACATTATAAAAATAATCCACATAATCATAATTCATATATATATATATACATATACATATATACATATACATATACATATACATATACACACACAGACACACACAGACATATATATATAATAATATATACAAACACATATATATAATATATACATATTTATAAATATAAAATAACAAATTTAATTTAAATTAAATTTAATAAATTTAAATCTTTAAATACTAATTAAAAACAAATTTTAAATAAAAATCTTTCTTTTAACATAATCGCAGTCCTGTGAGGATTGCGTCCTCCCTGTGTGGGGAGGTCGCAACCCACCAAGGCTACGCCCAGTAGCCTATGCGCAGCCATGGTCGCTACGCTCCACCATGGGAGTGGGGAAGTACGACAACAACCGCCTTCCCCCTCTCCCCCACCCCTCCTCGCCCCCTCCCAATAAATATATTATATATATATATTTAAATATATTTTTTTATATATATTTTTTTAAAATATTCTTTTTTAAATGTATTCTCAAATAATCTGTATTGTCTGGAAAATTTGTTCACAGTTTCTCTACAGGAAACCAAAATTTTCACAGAAATAATTTTTTTTTTTAAATTTGTCCAAACAACTAAATTAATTTAGAGAAATAGATTTAAATCATATTCATCTACATGCAAACTAGATATGGGTTTTTTCCTAATTTTAACAGGAGGGTTTTCAATCCAAAACTCAAATGGTTTCAAAATATCTCTATTGTTTTTCCTTTGTGTTTTTCTCTTGTTTTAAAAATAACCTACTACGGGGTTCTCTGATTTCACTATAAAGTTTTCTACAAAGGCAACAAAATAATCACGACAAAACTTCAACAGTTGAGAACAAAGTTTTTCTACAGAGGAACTTCAACAAACATTTCTACAGAGAGTTTCAACTAATTCATGACAATTTTCTTCTTATACAGACAATTTCAGACAATCTTTTCAAAACAAGAAAACAAATTAAATAAATAGTAAAGGAACTTGTTTTCCTCAAGCTTGAAAGAATGAAGGTTGGAGCAAAGCTTCTCCTTCAGAATTCAACTTCTAAAACCTTTCCAGAATCTTCACCTCCAGCAAGATGCAAAAATATGAGCCCAAAAATATATGTTGAAAACCTCCTCAAAATTTAAACCAGAAACCCTCAAAACCCAAAAACTATTCTACAGCCAATTTTTTTCCGTGAAGAAACTTCCTACCATTCATAGCATGCCAATATTTTTATACAAGAATTTTATTAAATTCCCACTCATTGTCGTAAATCCTCTAATATAAATTAACTAATTTTTAAATTATTTTTTCTTTTAATAATAATAAAGCATTATAATCTATTTAATTAATTTAAAAATTCAAAAATTAATACCACTTACCTTATGCAAATTTAAAATTCTAATTTACATCAAAGTGTCTAATATTTTTATTTAAACTATTCACTCAATCAAGAACATTAATCAATTAACTTAACTAAAATTATCTACAAAAAACTATATCAATTAAATAACATTAATTAATCACACATAAAATAAAGATCAATTAAATAACAAACATTTACATGCTAAAATAAATAATCAACACTAACCCAAACTTAAACAAAAACGAGGTTGAGACAAAGACACCATTAGAATCACAACAAAGTGACGAACTTGGGACGAAGATACTTTCTTATCAACTCCCTTTTCAAGATCATACTCGTTGGGTTTATGGGACATGCTCAAACCTGTCAAGCAGGTGGAGTCGGTGTCTAGTACCTACATTCTGCATAGAAACAAACGTCAAGTAGCATGTAAATCTCCTTTGCAGACACACCGTGAAAGGTAATCATGGGGTAGCAGTGTAATGCCCCATCTTGTAACCTAAATAATGTTGCATTGACAATGAAAGTGTAATATATATATTTTTTAAAAGTGTAAACATAAACTTAACTAATTGCAAACATTCCCTAAGTAACGTGATGACACACTACTTGAAAATCCCATAGATAACAATAGTATTTAACATGACATGTATTTAATTCACATAAGCTTAAGAGCATACATCGAATAACACTTAAATTACATCATTAAATACATATAGTACAAATAAGATTCTTTCTTACATTGAATTTGAAATAATATTACAATACTCATTTTCCAAATGAGGTAGGTCATATAAAAATGTAAAATTACATATTACAAATGTTCACCTCGTTAACAATTGAGGAATGATATATACATATATAAAGTTTCCACTTATACAAATAAGAAAGTACATTTCCACTCACAAGCTCTCCATCCAAGAAGTACTCGTTGCCACGAACAAGAACTGGGGACCCATCGAAGTAAGGTGCACGTTCCACGCAACCATGTGGTACCCGTAGGTCCACCCCCCATGCTAGGATATAGTAAAAAGGTTCCCTAGACATAACCTACAAACCCTAGACACAAGTAAAACCATAGACAAAACTATACAAGTACAAGCTTAACTTATTGGTTACATTGCTTCCAAAACAGAATGATCAAATATACTAAGTTCATAAGGTCATTGTTATTATAGGTGGAGTGTCATCACAATGTTGCATAGGTTACCTAGGTGTTTCTTCCTAGGTTCCGGCCCCCAACTTGGGTTACCTTGGTAACCTCTTACGAAACCCAACCCCTCATGTAATCTGTTGTGGAATCAAATATCTTTTAAAATAACAATATATCAAATTTTCCATTCCAGGCCTTCTCGACTCATTCCCAAGTCTGTACTAGCCCTTGAGTCCATGAATGAGGCATAATTAATCCAGTTAAAGGTTTTAGACTACCTAATGTGTTGATTTAGTTTTCAATGATTAACTAACTCTACATGAGTTACCCTGGCACCACTTTGTGTGTTGGCCCTCATAAAGAGCCACTCCCCTAATAATAACACAAGGAATCTAAGTCCACTAACTAAGGTAAACAAAGTGCACATAAACTAGCATCAAATACCAATCATATAACAATGGACATCACAGCCTGTTCATAGAACCAGGTGTCTAAAAACCAAACAAAATCATGTGCACAACCCTAGTTCACTCGAAATAAGAAACCATCATGGATATAACTCCCTCAAAAAGAAATTATGTCTGGAAGAATTGAAATCTTATATAACCCCAATTTTCCCAATAAAAGAGAAAACCACTTAAAGCAATTCGGGCAAAAATAAGAATCTAATGTTAAGATTTACTAAATCCAATCAAATCAATTTCATTTAGCATGAAAATCAAACAACATGATTATAGTTCTTTTCTAAAACAATTAAAAAAGAATTGAATCAATTAATCTAATTCTGATTTTCTCAATTTCACATAAAAATAATTATCAAATTTTCTCTTTCAATCTTATTGTTTTAAGAATAATTATTCTCATGCATTTACATGCATCTAATAAAGAAATCCTATTTAAATACTAAATTATTTCCTCATACTATAAATGTATGTAACAATAAAGATATATTTACATATATACATAAACATATATATAATTATATATATATAAAAATTAATATATGTATATATATTATATTTAAAAAATTAAATTTAAGTAATTTTGAAATTCGCTATTGACAAAATAAATCAAAATTTATAAGTTAAACCTTAAGGCGAAAGGGTTTGCAGACTGTATAATACACAGTCGCCAACTGTGTGTGGCCGTCATACATAGCCTACCCCAAATGGGTAGCGGCTGTGTTGGTAGTCATCGCAGCCTGTGAGGGTAGCGCCGGCTACCTCCACAGTCGTTGCCCTACATGGGGGCGGCTGTTGGGGTAGCCCCTGTGGGCCCCCAATACTAAACATGCATTCTTTATTTTTATTTTTATTTTTCTATTAAATTCGCCTGTACGGCGATTGCAAAATATTCATGTATTTTTTATAAAATTTTCACCATTTAATATATATATTTTATATACATATATATATATATATATATATATATATATATCTATAAATATATTCACAATTTAAATGATAAATAAAATACTGGAATCAGGTAATTATTTTCAACAGGGTTTTCTATAGGAAATTGAGAGAAATCTAACAATTAACACAAATTTTGTCAAAGATCTTCAATTTCAACAACAGGGGATTTTTAATTCAAATTAACAAAATCTTTTCTACAGGAAATGTTTAGAAAAGTTCCTCACAGAGGTTTCCATTTCCTCAAATTAATCTGTAAGTTTCACTTACAATTTTACAGAGGTTTCTTCTGTTTTATTTTGAAACTTTTCAATTCTTTAACATAAACCTTCTGGGTTGCTCTCTAATTTTACTATAAAATCGTATTTCGTAATTGTACACAAAGAGGCAAAAAAAATTTCTACAGAAACATTTTCAACAGATTTTTACTGAGAAGAACAGAGGCTTCAATAAAATTTCTTCTACAAATTTAATTCTTTACACAGAAAATCTTTTCAAAAGACAATTAACTAAATAAATAGAAAAGAACCTGTATTCCTGTAGCTTGAAGAATTGACTGTTGAAGAAAAGCTTTGCCTACTGCGTGCAACTTCCAAAGCTCTTTTCAAATCTCCTCCTTCCAGAATAATGCAAATTACTAAACAAATAACAACCCGAGAACTTCTTCCAGAAATTTTAAATCAAAACCCAAAAGAAATCACAAATTATCCCAATTTCTTCAGCAGAACTCTGTTTTCTTTCTTTTCCCGTGAAGTTCTTTTTTTGTTTTTCCTAGATCTGGCAATATTCTTTCTGAGAAAATCCTCAACAAGAATTTTTTTGCATTAAATTTAACTAACACACATGGCAATTCAAGAAAATATCTACTAACCCCTCACGGATATTTTCTTCCCACCATTATCAAGAATTTATTCCATTTAATAGAATTAAAGAATTTAAAATTCAAAAACTAATTTCATTTTTAACACATATTTAAAATTCCATTTCACACCAAAAGCATTTAATCCTTATTTAATCTATTCTCTCAATAATAGGAAATTTAATCAATTAATTAATTAATTTAATAAAATAACTTTAATCACAATGATTAAATTATTTAACCAAATAGACTAATTTAATTAATTAAATAAAATATGAAGCTTTTATCTACAATATTTAAAATTAATTTAAATAAGCATTAAATTAAAAGGAACATTAATCTAACATGAAATTCACAAAATAAATCCCTCCATATCAAATAATCAAGACATACTCTAACGAGACAACCAAAAATACCAAACCTAAACTGACAGCATACTGGGACTAGGTTTAAGGCTAGACTAGGAAAAACCTTGTTACTACCTCCCAATCAACATTACCGTTGAGTCTGGACACGCTCAGACCTGTGAAACCAAGTGGAGTCAGTGTCATGTACCTGCAATCCTGCAATCAGACAAATAACATACATGTATATAATCCATGATTCAAACACACCGTGAGGAGAAGATCGCGGAAATCACAGGGCACTCGCAAGCGAGTGATGCAACTCCGTTCTCCTCACCAATACAATATCACATCAAACTGAAAAAATAAATAACAATTAGTCTACCATAAGCATATATATCACAACATCATCTCAAATAAACATCTATGCTAACATAAAGCATGTCAGAAATAATCACCACCATACAATGTATCATCACATCACAAAATAAATCCACCATCACTCTAATGTCAGCGATCAATACACCACAACAAATTACCAGGGTCTATCAAAGTGAAAACATGCTAACAGAAAACATAAGCAAAATGGAGGGGTACTACAAGCAGGGCACTTGCAAGCAAGTGATGCCACTCTATCTTTTCACCGAGACTCACTAGCAAACACATCAGAAACCATAGCAACATAGAATTACATCATCACCACATATATTATTAAAGAAACCATAACATAAGAAAATAACATAATCACCACGTAATGTATCATCAAATATCATAAGTAATGCCAAGTGCATCAAACCAACCAAACTATGAATCCACACACAACCAAAACCAGTGAACTAATCACCATCACAAACCAAGTACAATATCAACACAAAAGAGTATCAACAACATGAGGGGTTTCACATCTTTTCAATCTAGTAGGATAGCTCTAAAATTTTGCTATAAAAATAAAAGGAGACATAATAGCACTAAAGTATGAGAAATGACCATATGATCATAGGATTGGACTAAGCATAAGATAATGGAATGCCAAGATTCATAATTATCAAATGTAGGCTAAGAAAAATAAGCATGGAAAATATTAATGTCATAGAATCAAATGTAGATAAGAAGGATAAGAAAATAAAAATCAATCATAAGGATGCATAAGGTAAAGTAGGAAAAAATAGGGGAATGAGATCAACCAAAGTGATAAATCTGAGAAACACAAGAGGGGGGTAAGGTGTGTATGGACATATCAATAGGTAATGAAGATGTATATAATCATAAGACAAATGTATGTCAAATGATAAAGAAATAAAGAAAAATGACCCTCAAGTGGGAAAATAAAACATTAAAGTGATATGAAAGATGAAGTGAGCATGCAAAACACAAAAAAACACAGTATAATAAAAAAGGGCAAAGGGACAAAGTTAAAAGAAAAACTGGATGTATAGTCTTTAGTGATACTCATGAATAATCAAACAAATTTAGGAGGATCATCATCATCATCCTTATTCTAAAATATATCAACATAATTCTCTTCCTTGATTCTTTATGTTTTCTTCTTCATCATTTCCTTCCTCTATTTATACCTATATATCTATAATTGATCCTGACACATTTACCACCCATAAGGGGAACCATATCCATTGGCCAAATTGGATGGAGTATTACCATATCATTTTTCATACAAGTAGAATTTCTTACATTTATTAATTATCTACTTTCTAATTTTTTTATATATATTTAAAGTAATGTTATTTTTGCATATTTCACTCAAATGTGAGAGAAACTATTCATTGTGTATTTTTGTTTATCTATTTTTTAGGTTGTGATCAAGTGTTTATGCCAAGGAGATGATACAAGAAAGTGTTCAAGATTGGTCCATCACTTTACATAGACCCTACATTATTTTATGTTTGAAAATTTAATTTTCATGTTAGTTGAAAATTTCTATACACTATGAAATATATTTTTAGGCTAGACTCGCATACAATTCAAAGTGGGGACAAAATGTAATGGTAAAATTTACATACCCATGTCAATTCACATTTAGTTTTGGAATCATTTTGATGAAATAAATTTATATAATTACATATGAAAAAATGCTAGATTCTTGTGTTAGGTTTAGATCATTCCCAAATCCCTATTCATTCCCATTTATTTCCACATCTACACATCCTCATAAATACAACCTTATTCTAGCCTCATTTGCAATTCCGAACATTCACTCTATTATCAACCCAAGATTATATGCACCTATTCTTAATCCTAAAATTTGTATTTCCCTATCCCAGTTCAACCCCATGTCACTTAGGTTCAATTATGAATGGCTCAAGATTGTCCCCAAAATTCAAATTTCAAATTTTCCACCCTTTCCTACTAGCCTTTAGGAGTTGAATCTATACACATTTGTGTGACATGTTATGGTTTGATATTTAAAGAGTTTCATTTGTGTAATTAAAGAAAAAAGTAAAAATAAATTAATTATCAACGAGAAATCATTCTAGGAAATTTTGGATTCAAAGCTTAAAAGGGATTCATTCCATTGCAATTTGTATATGGACCATCTATACACTTATGTATTTTGTCTTTAAACATTTCCTTAAGTTTGTAAAGCTAGTCTATTATGAGGGTTGATCTAGAAGAACTTGATTTTAACGTTCTAACAATTTCTCCAAAGCTATTTTAAATGTTGAATCCTTGCACACATTTAGATATTAGAGATTACATTAAATATTTTTTTGTCAAATCAAATATGTCCATTAGAGAAATGTAGTACCCCTCCATTTTGCTTGTGTTTTCTGTTAGCATGTTTTCACATTGATAGACTTTGGTACTTTGTTTTGGATATTTTTGATCGCTGACTTTTGAGCGACAGTGGATTCGTTTTGTGATATGATGATACATTGTATGGTGATAATTAATATCTGACATGCTTTGTATTAGTGTAGATGTTTCCTTAAGATGTTATTGCTATATATATGTTTATGGTAGATTAACTGTTACTTAATTTTTCAGTTTGATGTGATGTGTATTGGTGTGGAGAACGGAGTTGCATCACTCGCTTGCGAGTGCCCTGTGATTTTCGTGATTTTCTCCGCACGGTGTGCTTGTGCAATGGATTATATATATATGTATGTTATTTGTTTGATTGCAGGATTACAGGTACATAACACTGACTCCACCTGGTTACGCAGGTCTGAGCGTGTCAAGACTCAACGGAAATGTTGATTGGGAGGTAGTAACAAGGTTCATCCTAGTCTGGTCTTAAACCCAGTCATAGTATATTGTCAGTTTTAGTCTAGAGTCTTTGGTGGTCTTGTTTGTGTTTGATTGGATTAATTGTTTTGAAAGGAAAATTTTGTTAATTTAATGATAGTTTATTATTCTTTAATTTACTATTTATTTAAATTAATTTTAAATGTTGAAAATAAAGTCTTACATTTTATTTAATTAATTAATTAGTTTGTTTGGTTAAGTAATTTGATCACTGAGATTAAAATTATTTAATTAATTAAATAAATAAATAAAATTAAAGTTACCTTAATTGTGTGAATAGATTTAAATTTTAAATTAATTGTTATGTGGGAAATGGTATTTTAATTGTTAAATAAATAAAATTAATAAGGAAAAGGGAAATTGTATTTTAAAACTTAAATTCTTAAATTCTTGAAAGGCATTCAATTTTTGATAAGGAAGAAATAAAGGATTTTCGTGAGTTTGTTGGAAGATATTTTTCTTCTCGACATGTGTGGTAGTTAAATTTATTGTTTCTTGTTGAGGATCCTCTCGAAAGATTTTTATGGATTTGGGGAAAATAGAAGATTACTTCACAGGAAATGAAAAGAACAGGGTTCTGAAAATAAAATATTGATTTCTGTAAAAATTGTGATTTCCTCTGGGATTTGCTTAATTTTTCTGGAAGAAGCTTTTTGGATTAGTATTTGTTTTCTTCTAGGTATTGTTTTTCTGGAGGAGCTTTGGAGGATTGCATGCAACACGCAGCAAAGTTTCTCTTCTACAGACAGTTTTCAAGCTACAGGAAATAGGTTTTTCACTGGTTATTTATTTAATTTATTTACTCTTGAAAAGATTACCTGTGAAAAGAAATTTTTGTTTAAACCCTTCTTCTCGGTAAATAGTTTGTAGAAAATATTTTTGTAGTGATTTGATATTCTTTTGTGAGAATTTTCAAGAAAGTAAGGTTTTATAAAAAATTTAGAGCAACCCCAGCTCGCCGCCACCACATAGGCCGGCCCCATCTATGGAGCCGTCGCCTAGTAATATGTACTTCGCCGTTTTTTTTTACAGCGGCTGTGTGGTCTACGGTCCTTAAAACAAAGTTTAGAAAAATAAATACTTTATGTTCACTGAACTATGCTTTATATAAATTCGGATTTAGGGTTTGGTTTTATATATATATATATATATACTTGTATATATTTGTATTTGTTTATAAAATTTATAAGTATAAAGAAAATATTTTAGTATTTAAATGAGATAATAATCATTAGATGTTTAAATGTATAAGATTGATCAGTTATAAGTCTATAAGGATTGAAAGAATAAAAAAAATTAGTATTTAATTTCTATGTGAAATTGTGAAAGCTAAGTTTAGGCTAAATGATATTATTTCTTTTAATAATGAGAAAAGAATTTTAATCAAGTTATTTAAATTTCATTCTATTTCTATTGACTTGATTGGATTTAGTAAATCCAAAAGTTAGATGATCATTATGCCTGATTAGTTTTAAATTGTTTTAATTTATGATTAGGCAAGTTGAGAATTTCACGTGTTTTAAGTCTTCCAGATGTGATCTTTGTGAGGGAGTTTAACTTTACAATGGTTTCATATTTTTAAGTTTACTAGGGTAGTGCACATGACTTTGTGTGGTCTTTTGACACCTGGTTCCATGAACAGGATGTGTTGTCCGTTATGATATGTTTGGTCTTATATTCTTGTGCACCTTGTTTACCTTAGTTAGAGAACTTAGTTTCCTTGTGTTATTCTTAGGGGAGTGGCTCTGTGTGAGGGCCGACACACAAAGTGGTGTCTGGGTAACTCATGTAGAGTTAGTAAGTCAGTGAAAACTAAATCAACACATTGGGTATTCTAAAATATTTAAATTGGATTAATTATGCCTCACTCATGGACTTAAGAGCTAGTTCAGTTGGAATGGAAAAATCAATATCTTGTTATTTTAAAAGATATTCGATACTACAACAGTTTGCATGACGGGCCGGGTTTCGTAAGAGGTTACCAGGGTAACCCAAGATGGGGGCCGAAACCTAGGAAGAAACACCAGGGTAACCTATGTAACATTGTGATGACACTCCACCTAAAATAACAGTTTACCTTGTGAGCTTAGTATATTTGATTATCCTAAATCTGGAAGCAATGTAACCAAAAGTTAAGTATGTACTTGTGTAGATTGGTCTATGTTTTTACTTGTGTCTAGGGTTTGTAGGTTATGTCTAGGGAACCTTATTACTGTCTCCTAGCACGGGGGGTGGACCTACGGGTACCACATGGTTGGGTGGAACGTGCACCTTACTCCGTTGGGTCCCCAGTTTATGTTCGTGGCAAAGAGTGCTTCTTGGAAGGAGAGCTCGTACTTGGATATATGTACTTCCTTATTTGTATCATTGGAAATTGTATATTTGTATATCTCCTCAATTGTTAATGAGGTGAACATCTATAATATGTAATTGTAAACATTTATTTGATCTACCTCATTATGGAAAATGAGTATTGTAATGTTATTTCAAATGCAATGTATGAAAGAATCTTTTATGTATATTATGCTTGCATTGATGAAATTTAAATGTTATATAATGTATGCTTTTAAGTTTATGTAAATTAAATACTTGCAATGTATAATACTATAGTCATCTATGGGAATTTCAAGTAGTGTGTCGTCATGTAACTTAGAGAATGTATGCAACTAATAAAGTTAATATTAATACTTTAAAAAAAAATTATTTCACTTTCGTAGACATTTGCAACATTCCTTAGGTTACAAGACGGGGCATTACAAGAAATTATCAATACTATTCAAGATCAACCTCAAAATACTTGAGATTAAGATTTATAAGAAAATTCTAGCTTTATACTAATTTTGAGATAATGAACATCAAAAACATTATTTATATGCATCAATAAATTGATTATATACATCTTTAATTTTTATACTCTATCATCGAATAAAAAAACTAAAAGTACTTTTTAAAAACTTAATATCAATTCCCAAGTAGATTAATTTTTACTTAATACATAAATTTATTCAATTACCCTAGATTTATATGTGACACCCCTCTGATTTGTTATGTTTTCTTTGACAACTCAGATACTTTGTTAGACCTTATTTTATGTTATTGTTATTCTATCGCTGATAGTGGAGCGATGATAGACTATATGAATGTGATGATACATTATATGCATGGTGATTATGTTTGATATGCTTTATGTTTGCATAGATGCTTAGTTGAGATAACATTGCTATACATGTTTATTGTAGTTTAATGGATATTTTATCTTGTCAGTTGATGTGATGTTGTATTGATGAAGAGAACGGTATTGCATCACTCGCTTGCGAGTGTCCTGTGATTTTCACGATTCTCTCTTTACGGTGTGTATGAATTATTATCTAGATACATGTATGACATTTGATTTGTTTGTAGGTTTGCAAGTACAGGACAACGACTTCACCCAGTTTCACAGGTCTGAGCGTGTCCACTACTCAACAGTAATGTTGATTGGGAGATAGTAATGGGTTAACCTAGTCAAACCTTTACCCTAGTACAGTGTGTCGTCAGTCCGTATTTTGGTCATATTCTTTATCCATGTTGGTCTTGGTATTTTATTTATCGTGCAAAGTTTAATTGTGAGGATTGAATTATATGTTGTGATTAAGTATTTAATTAATTTGTATTATGAAAGTGAAAACTTTATAATAAATAAATAAATTTATTTACTTTAAGTTATTATAAAGTAATTTTAATTATTAGATTAAATATGGATTTAAATAAATAAGTGATTTAAATGTGATTTGAATTAAATAAATTGTTTTTAATTTAAAATGCATATATTGGGAAAAGATCTTAGAAATATTTTGGTTGTTAAAGAAAAGATATTTGTTGTGTTAACTGGAAGTTAGAAGGTTTTGTTTTCTAATTGTCTTAAAATTGATTTCCGGAGAAATTGATTGAAATTGTGAGAAAAAAAAGGAAGTTTTCACGAGAAAAAAGAGAGAGGATTTGGAAATAGTAGAATTGTTTTTAGGTTTGAGGAAATTGTTAATCTTAGAATCTCTTTGATAATTTTAGGAATCTAGTTTGTTGTATTCTTGGCTGTGGATTATATTCTGTTATCTGGGAAGTGGCAATTCTTCTGGAGGAAGCTTTTAGCAACTGAAGATTAAAGGGAAGCTCGACATCAATCTTTGAATCGTCCGATCTTCTGGAACATGTTCTTTATTGCTTTGTAAATTTTAATTTGAAAGAGATATTCAATTTTATTGTATTGAAAATTGGAAAATATTAGAAGAGGAATTCTTTTATTTTATTCTCTGGGAAGTGGCAATTCTTCTGGAGAAAGCTTTTAGTAATTAAAGATTAAAGGAAAGCTCGACATCAATCTTTGAATCGTCCGATCTTCTAGAACAGGTTTTTTATTGTTTTGTGAATTTTAATTTGAAAGAGATATTTATTTTTATTGTATTTCAAATTGGAAAATATTAGAAAAGGAATTCTTTTATTTTTGAAGGTTTTTTTTTTAAAGAAATTTCCGTGAATGTTGAGCCTCTATAGAAAATAATCTAGATCCTCTGTGTAAATTGATTATTTGAAATAGATTGATACAAAAGAAAATTATAGTTAAATGGTAGAGCCTCTGTTGAGATTGAATCAAAACTGTAGAAAATTATAATCCTCTATGTTAAGATTATTTGAAAGCTTCTCTATAAAAAACTTGTTGACAACCGTGAATATTTTGTGCTTCTATAAGAATTTTTCTAAAAAATTTATGTAGAAAATATTTTGTAAAATTGGATTGAAAATGAGATCCTTTGTTATAAAAATTGAAATCTTCTGGTGGATTTGAGAAAATTAAAACCTCTATAAATTTGTGAATCTTTCTTGTAGAAAAAATTTTATGAATAACTTCTGTAGGAAAAATACAGCAGAGAGAGAGAGAGTTACTAAATTAATCATAACTAAAAATTTGCAAACTAGGTATGGTTGATTTTTTTATATGTTTTAAAAGACTTGGCGACACACCTTCAATAAATTTTTTAGAGAAACCCAGATCTGAAATCGAAAGTTATTAAAGTCGCAACAGACTGGTTTTATGTTTAATATTGTTTGAAAAATGTAAATTAATATATATATATATAGTGAAAAAATTGCATATAATTTTAGAATATTTAAATATAAATATAATTAAATATATTTTTTAAATAGGTGCATGCACATGCACAATTTAGATATATTAATATGAAATATTTTATCAAAAAGAATTGATGTTTATTATTATGTGATTGAATAAATTGAAGTTAAACAATTAGTTCTGGTTTCTTATTTCTATTGTAAATAGAATTATAATTTAAATGATTTATTTCATGCAGTGTGATTGTTTGAATTGGATTATGTAATTAGATAATATGTATATATATATATATATATATATATATATATATATATATATATATATATATATATATATATATATATATATATATATATATATATATTTATATATATATATTTAAAAGGGTATTTTTTTAGATGGATTTTATTGCAATAGATGCATGCAAGCACAATTAGTTAAATGGAAATGATTAATTAATTTTATTGTGAATTGAGTTAATTAATACGAGTAGTTGTGAAACTGAAGGTTAAACATTTAGTTTTATTTAGTTGTTTATTTATTAATTGGAATTATGCCTGAATGCTATATTTTAAATGTGAGATATTGATCTATTGGATTTAGGAAATCCGAATGGTAGTGTTTTTTATTACATGAGATTGTATATTTTAATTTCAAGTATTTTTGTAATTGGGTTATGTGGGGGATATTTGTTGTAAAGAAAATGTAAGTCTTCCAGATTGTAATTGTGAAAAGGGTTGTCATTTCTATTATTCGCCCTTGAGATTTCCTTGGGTAGTGCACGTAGTTGGATTCAGTATTGGACATCTGTAGGGATGTGTTATCTCTTGTGTTGTGTTATTATCAATTTGTGCACTGCCTACCCTTGGGTTGTATAATGACTTATTGTGTTGTTGATAAGGGAGTGTTTTTCAACGGGGGCTGGGACACAAAGTGGTCTCAGGACAATTCGTGTGAGAGTCAGTGTAATTAGTGGAAATTAAATAACCTATATTAGGGGAAAGGGTAGTTAATACATTTAACTTGATAATTAGTCTCGCTCATTGGCTCAAGGGCTTGTGTTAGACTTGAGATGAGTCGGGAAGGCCTGGAATGGCAAGATCATTATCTTGTTTTTTCAAAAGATAATCAATTCCACACTGGTGTGCATGTGGGGCTAGAGTTCGTGAGAGGTTACCAAGATAACCCAAGATGGGGGCCGAGACCTAGGAAGATCTCTTTAGGATAACCAATGCAACCTTTGTGATGACACTCCTATGACAATAATTAGTTTGTATTGTATAGTGGTTGTTCTTGATTCAGTGATTCTGGAAGCAATGCAACCCTATGTTTTGTATTTACTAGTACAATGTGGTTTTGTACATTACCTGTGTCTAGAGGTAGTAGGTTTGTCTTGGTTACCTGTTACTATCTCCTAGCACAGGGGTTGGGCCTATGGGTACCACATGGCTGGGTGGCGTGCACCTTACACTGTTGGGATTTCTCTTGATGTTTGTGATGGCGAGGTCTTCTAGTTTGAGAAGCTCGTGTGTTTCTATGGATTTGTACTTCTCTTATATTCATTATGTCAGTGGGACACTATGTATTGTATTCCTCATTTGTAATCGAGGAGAATCCTTGTGTTGTAATTGTAACATTATGTATGATCTATTCATTGTTGGATTAAATGGTATATATTGTTTATATGATGTTGTATCTGTGGAAATATGCTCATTACATTTCTATGTGTTAGACTTATTATGCAATGGGTTAATGCTTTGATGTATGTTGTTATCATGAGTTAATTTCCATATGCTATAGTTAGATTAGTTTTGTAAGTTTTGGAATTTACATGTAGACGTGTTGTGTGGCCTAGAGGATGTATGTGGTTAGGATAAATTACTTTACTTATTATTGTTATTATTTTTTTTAAAAAAATTAGTTGTGCTTCCGTAGTGTTGCATTGTCCTCTAGGTTGCAGGACGGGGTTTTACATTATACATAAGATATTTTATTGTCGTGGGACACTCATTAAAAAAGCACATATTTAAACAATTTCATCTCTCTACTCATAATAGTCATGGTGGCGATGCACATCTATAGTTTGGATGTACACCAAACATGGAACCATGCAATCCATGAGCAACTTTCCCTTAAGACTAGTCATATTCGATAAGAAATGTGGGGAATGGTGGTGGTAGGATCCATTCTCACAATGTAGTGCCCCTCCGTGTTTCTCCCTTTCATGGTGTTTGATTAATTTTTTTGGGGTTGATTGAATTAAATTGGTTTTATAATGATGTTTGTTTTGGTGATGAATTAAATAAATTATTAAATAAAGCATTTTGATAAATTGATATATATATTGTTCTTGGATATTTAGTTTATTAAATTAAATTAGTAAGTTAAAAAGTAACTCGACAATTAAATATAAAGATATTGATTATTAATGTAGAGTTTTAATTATAATTAAAATGTGAGAAAATATTAAAAGGAAATAAAATATTAAAAATAAAAGATTAAGAACAACTAGTTAAAACTATTAAAAAGATAGAAAAAGTAAATTTCGAAGCACATGCATGCCTTCAAACTGGATGTGGTTTGGAAACTTGTCTTATTAAGTGATTGTTGCTTGATTTTTTTTTTCGAAAATCGAATCACTTTCTTTGTTTTAATAATCATTTTTGGGGAGGTTTTTCATCTTGGATTTTTGTTTTCGAATGGAAACATTTATGTCTGCAAGAATATTTATCAAAATATAGATTTTCGATTGGAAATTTTTTTCGAAGTGGGTAAATTTTTTTGAAGGTTGTTTAAGGATTAAAAAAAAGGGATTGTTGCGAACGTAGAGGTTGGCTTCAACATCGAACCTCATTGTAGTTGTGTAGAAATCCAAGTTGGATTCTTTATTGTACTTTTTTTTGTTTATTCGATAAATGCAAAAAGGAGTTTGTTCCCTCTCTTTGTTGTTGCAACAATTGATTGTTCATTCTATTGCATGATGATCAATGCTAGGATTGCACGCCATCATAGTGTTTGATACCTTAGTCTTACTGTGATTTTTGTTTGTAGAAAGTTTCTTTCGACACTTCACTTTTGTTGTCGAAAGAATTTTCCTAAAAGCTATTTAAGCCCTTACTGCCAACTTTGTCATTTATTTAGGCTGGGATTTTAAATTGGGCTACAATTTCAAATTTGTAGAGGCTGATTTCCTATATTGACATATTCAATTTACTCTCTTATTTTTGGTGTTTGAATTTCTTGCTTTGTACTCATATGTTAAGAATACCATTCGATGTTTTCCCTCTATGTTAACAAACAAATACAAGGAGTCGTTCCACTATAGTTAGTGTTGTGCATGCATACATATTCTTATGAGGTTTTGTTTTGTCTTTGGCTGCCTTAGAAAATGATATCAATCTGGCAATATTGATGTTGAGGCGCCTTAGGATAGATACTGATGTCTTGTCTTTTGTGGCCATCGACTGAACCTTCTACGCCTTATGTTAGTGCCTTGAGTTTGGGCATTGCTAACTTATACCTTGTCAAGAATTGATACATATATCTTATGGTTCACTGTTATACCATTTTTTTTGTCTAAGCCTTCGATATTTTTTTGGATTTGTTGGTTTGGCATTTGATACCTTATGCAACATACTTGATCTTCAAATGAAATCAATATTCCTATTTAGTGACCTCTCTAGCACTTGCATTCAGTTACCATGTTTCAGATTTGTTTGAAATCGAATTCCTTATTTAGCTTTTGATTTTTCTTTGGGTGTAGCCTTTTGACTTTTTAGATGGCATTCCCCAAGTCTCTGTTTCTTTTGCAGTATAAATTGGGTCCTTTTCTTGGAAATTCCTCTATTTAGAATCTGAGATTGCTTTGTGTTCTTTTGTTGTATAATCTGATGTTGGGTAATCGAATGATTATTCTTTTAAATGGGAATTGATTAATATTTCTTTTGTTTGGTATTCACTAAATTCCACCGATGTATGTATAGTGTTGATAATTTATGAGATTGGATGTATAAGTGTTTTATTCTTTTACATTATATTGTTGTTCGTTGAAACTTGCTTTATGTTGTAAGTTGATTTCATAAATGTTGTTGGTTGTCTAAGAGGATAAAATCGATGCATAGGTCATCCCATGTAGAAATCGATATCCCTGAATGATGTTGCATTCAAAGGTTAAAATTCGATGCTAAGTGGTCTTATAAGTATTCAATATATATAAATTTGGTGTTTATATATTTGAATGACTTTCTTTATAATTTCTAATTTACTGTTTTGTTAATGGCACATTGGAATTATTTTTTATATATACATACATACATACATACATATATATATACACATTTATGCTTATTTATGATGTTTGATGTTATATTGGAAGATTTTATAAATATGAAAATTAGAATATTTTGTCTCGAAATCAGTTGATGTTGTTAGAAAAATTAAATAAGGGAAAATTGGCTTTCTAATATAGATAAATGGAGGATTTATTAGATAGGGGAAAAATGATTTATTTGTGTATATATATGTGTGTGTGTCTGTTTATATATATTTGGGTGATCCCACAATAGTGGTTTACAATTTTTGGCCAAACTAGACACTGAAATTATTATTTTTAACTAAATCTTCACATTCGGGCACCTATAGCAACTAAACTGTGAGGAATTTGAAGATGATGCAAACTAGAGTCTCCACATTTTTCTAGATTCTAAAAAAAATTCAAAATTTTTGGAATCAGATTGCACTTCTTTTTCCATCTCCCACTTAAAACGGTTTTTTTTCATAAAATAACATTTTAAAAGTGACGCAATATAACGATAACTTTTTTTCCATGAAGGATAAAATTCTAATTCTTTTGAATTTAAATTTTAACTCCGATATCTAGTGCTTCCACTTGGTTAGATAGTTTTTTATTGAATATTTTTTCTTTAATAAAGTTTAGAAGTCAAACCAATTACAATTCAGACATAGCCAAACCGTATAATGCGTAACTTTTGTTGTATATATCGAAATTCATTTTTTTTTTTTGGATCAAGGACTTCAATATCTGGTGCACTCATAGTTTTCAATTTTTTTTTTTGATAATCTGCTATTTTTCCATAGGTGTAGAACAAAGACCTTCATTTTCAATGAAAAACCTATGTTTAATAAAACTAAAAAAACAAGTACATAATAAAACCATTGAAACATATTAAAATTATATTCGTTGGATAGCTCGTTCTAAGGACTACTTGATTCTAGTTGGGTTTGTGAACATTCCTCCATTTTCATCCTCAACCCGAGCTTCAAAGCGTAAAACAATAGGTTTTTTTGTGAATAAGGTCAAAAATTAGGGAAAAGGGGGGTTCGCTAGAACTAGGGGGGTTCTAGCGAACCCCCTTCAATATGAATTTTCCTTTTGTTTTTTAGGCGGGAAATGTGGGTCCAGTAATTAAATAGGTTTGTTCGAACCCTAGTTCGGTTGAACCCCTCTTTGGTTTGGTCGAACTTATAGGTTCATTCGAACCCCTAAAACCAAATTTTTTGCCATGGGGTCATTTTTTCTCAATTTTCCTTCCTCCATCAAATTGTAAACCACTATTGTGGCTTCACCCATTTAGATAATTAAAAGGATTTGTGCTAGGTTAAATCTGGGTAAGTTGATGAATGATGAGTGCTCTTATAATGATATAGTGATATAATTATTTGTTGTAGACGGTCTATCAATCGAATTAAATGAATTAAGTTAGGATGAGTAAAATTAAAAGTAGAAGTGATGTTTATTTATGAAGTTGATTCAGGATTTCTTGTCTATTGTGAGTTTGTTTTAAATAATGTATTTTATGATTGCAATGATGATTGTTTCCTTGTGATGAATTATGTGTGCGATTTTGGAATTTAAGTTGATTTTGATTATTGTGGTTGATTTTGCATTGAGATGATTTTGGTTATGGTAAAGTGGGAGTCGTTGTGCCAAAAGGGTTAAGGTGGGATTCTAGAGGTTAGGGGGAGTATCTTATTTTTTGGGCACTATGATTGTCCCATTTGAAGTGGTTGATTTTATACTTGAATTGTGTTATTGAAGGTTTAAGCCATGCACTGCTTAGTCATCATTATGGTTGAGATTTGTGAGCAAGAGGGTTCAAGCCTTGCTTTATCTATATGTGCATGTGTTTTGTGATTTTGTGCAAATGGATTTACCCAGTTGGATATTTTTGGGTCGTCTAGTTGTTAGTAGGGGGAGTGGCTCTCTATGGAGGTCCGACACACAAAGTGGTGTCAGGGTAACTCATTGAGAGTTTATTTAATTAGTGATAACCTAAAATAAATTAAGGGGTTGGGTAGTTAACATTAATCAAGATAACACCTCACTCATGGCTCAAGTGCTTGTTTAGGCTTGATATGAGTGGGAAGGCCTAGAATGGAAAGATCAACTGCCTTGTCCTCTTGAAAGGTATGTTGATCCCGCATGAGTTTGTATGGGGGTCTAGTAACCTAGGAAGATTTACCAGGGTAAACCATAGCAAGCTATGTGATGACACTCCTCCCTGTGAAAATTTAGTATACCCTTGTCTTGTGTTCACTTTGTTGGTGCGTACCTCCAGAAGTGGTGTCATTGTTATGAGTTGTTTGTGGTATTTGTATGTTGGAGTCATGTTAGCCCTTTTGTGTCGTGCTACTATCTTCTTGTTTGCTTTGGTGGTGGACCTTATCGTTATCTCCTAGCACAAGGGGTGGACCTTAGGGTTCCACATGGTTGGGTGGAACATTCCATGCACCCCATTGGGTTCCTAGTTGATGTTCATGAGCATGGATGTGGTACCTAATGCAAAGATTCCATATCTTGTACCAGACTTGAGTTAGCATTGATGTTATGTAATGTAATCATTTCAATGGTATCTTATCATGTATTTGATGTATCCTTCCCGTTGTTATAAGGAAAGCTTTGATGTAAACTTGTAAACAATGTAATGATCTACCCCATGTATGGGAAGTTGTATATTTATTCATTGGTTCGTATTCTATGCTCTTGAATGGTGTTGTATCTGTGGAAATATGTATATCTAATTCTTTTAATGTAGAAGATATAAATGAACTCTTGTTATTAGTTATTTTATGATGTATGTTTAGGTTGGTTAATCATTATGTGCGTAATGCAGTCATGATACCCTAAAGGACATAGAGCATATGTACATGTGGATTACATTCTATGTTATTATTAGTATGATCTATACGTGGATTCACTTTTTTAAAAAATTATGTCATAATTGTTAGTTAGATGTGTTGTCCTTTGGGGTTTCGTGGTGGGGCATTACACTTGGTATCAGAATCGAGTTCATACACTGGGCACTTTGGATACATATGAGCCCATTAGGTTGTCCTTGTTGTTTGACTGTTGAACTTGTGTTGTTTTCTTTCTATCACCCTCACCTAATTGTTTGTGACCATTTTTCCCTTCGTGGTATGTGTAGGGTTCCTAGAGGTCAAGGTCGGGGTCACGGTGGAGGTCATGGTGGTGGCCGTGGGGCTAACTGCCAACCCACCCCTTCTCAGAGTTCCCATGAGAGTGATCGTGAGGAAAAATAGGGTTCTTTGCATAATCAGGAAAGGGGGGGTCAGAATTTGGATCAGTTATGTCCCTTGCTCGAGGAGCTTCCTGCCGTTTAGACCCTGGTCAAGTGGGTAACCAGCAAGTGGTTAGGGAAAGAAGAATTTGGATTACCTATAAGAGAAGAATCAAAACCTGTAATGCCCACGTCACGAGACCCTAGAGGACAACACTCTAACACCAAAAATAGAACAATTTTTTTTTGAAATTGCATTTAACTCACTATTGCAAATGAACACTTAACACTAATCCAACCTAAGTCCTCTAAGGTCCGTGTCTACGCTACATGATTCCCATCAACTAACAAGCAAGAAACTATAAATCGTTACATTAAATAATTGCTAACATCAATGGGAATTACATCTAATCATCCCATTTAATCTTATAATCAATATGATACATCCATAACATTTACTCCAAAGAGATCATTTAAATCAAATCATTTAATTACATAAACAATAACATCCATTACATAGTTCATTACATAATAGAGTCGACAACAATTTACATCATTACATTTATACATCTCAATATCAATATGTCCTCGTATACATAAGAGGAGTGTACATCAAGTATGATACATGATACATCAAATTATGAAACAATACAAGTACAAGAGTAGCAATCCACTTGAGCTGGTACAATGTAGAAGTCTTCAATCTAGGAGCAGTCACCACAATCATGAACAAGGAGAGGGAACCAAATGGAGTACAATGCACTTTCCACCCAACCATGTGGAACCCAAAGGTCCACCCCCCATGCTAGGAGATAGCAAAGGGTCCCACCATCACAATCAGATAGAAGACAATAGACAACACAAGGCTAACATGACATCAGTGAATAAGTAAAGTACAACAACGAATAACAATAACATTACTTCCAGAGGCCCACCACATCAAAGAGAGACAAGAATCAAGAGGATACTATATTACTGTAGGAGGGAGTGTCATCACATAATTTGCTATGGGTTACCCTGGTGTAACTTTCCTAGGCTACTGGACCCCCATCTTGGGTTGCCCTGGCTACCTCTACTGGCCGTCGGACCCCCATACAAACTATGTGGGATCAACATACCTTCCAGTTGGACCAAGCAGTTGATCTTGCCATTCCAGGCCTTCTCGACTCATCTCAAGCCTATACGAGCACTTGAGCCATGAGCGAGGCATTACCTTATCTTGATTAGTGTGATAACTACCCAACCCCCTAGTTTATTTTAGGTTATCACTTAATTACAAAAATCCCACATAGGTTACCCAAGCACCACTTTGGGTGTTGGCCCCCACTGAGAGCCACTCCCCTACTAACAACAAGTAGACCTCAACAAAAATCAAGAACAAAGCCACTTGCACAATCACAAGAATTCTTTAACAATACAACATGGTGAGGCATATGCCTTCCCGCTCACAAGTTCCAAAAGTTCAATCACAAGGTGAACATACTGTGCAAGGCTCATGACCCTCATACTCATATAGTACATTAGCAATCATAACAAAATGGAACAACAAGAATCCAACAAGATGAAATTTCCCCACAAGCCTCTGGAAGACTTCCAACATAATTTAACACAATAATGAAAATCTTACAAAACCAAGAAACACCCCAGGGTCAAAATCCAACACATGACCCCAAATGACCAAATTACATTGTGATCATGCAAGACATAAATCAACTCAATGATTAAGGAAAGTCAACATTCATAAAAAGAGGCACTAACCCCTCTATTTGACCAAACTTACAATTATTCCATATGGTTAAATAATTATTCTTTATAGAATTTTTGTTTACTTACCAACTTAATTTACTATGAAGATCATCTACATTAAAATAAACTAGTTCATGCTATAATCAACTATATGAGAGTATATACATATAAATGTATGTCTATATAAAGACACACACATATATATAGGCATTTCAAGTCAACTAAACAAGTGCTTAGTACAGGCGTAACCAACACATCAAACAACCAACATTGTAGGTTTTTACAATATCATGTTTTAGTAACAATTTCAAGCATGATTTACATAGCCAGCGCCACCCAACAAATGCATATCTCAAGTTTCGAACATCAAGTTAAATACAAAATACACAAAATCAAACAACACACATCTATACACTGACAAAAATTATATATCATATAATATATATGCATTGAATAGGAAATTTTTGAATATCCTTCATGCTAATACAATTTAAGACTTGTAAATATAACATACCATCCTCCTTTGTTTGGTGCATTTTACTGATAGAATAAGTAAAGTTTATGAAATAAATAACTAGAAATATAGACTTAGTATCAACTCGTATTGATGTTTCTTGGAGCGACAGAGGATATAACTTAACATGTTCTTCAATATTTAAAGGGTCTTACGCAGAGATATGCATGCCTATGTCCAAGGTCGACGCACTACTAGTGAATGCGGCATGAGTCAATTTCAACTACCATAAGGGTTTCAACATTCAATTAGGTCGATTCTCATATATGTATAAGTTTCTATAACATTTAAAGGGAACTCACAACAATTAACTTATGCGTAAGGTGAATGAAGCCCACTCAAATTTTTCTGAAGAGAGAGGAGTTACAAATAAATGCATTCAACATGAATTTTAGCATGTATCACTAACTGAAGTTAGTTGTTCAAGCTTTCCCCAGCATGCAGAGAGGGCAGCAGTTAAAATTGAAGGAGATAAAATAGTAAAAACTCTAGATTGCATGGCACCAATGAGAGGTCAACTTCAGATCCTTTAACCACAACTTATTTAGCAATATATTCATCTTCTTGCCAAATCGACGCATTCGACCAAAGAGGCAAATCAACATCACACTCGAAATTTCATTACCAAAGAAGAGAATTCTTTTATAAGGATAATTTCAATGTTCCAAGTATCGGTTTAAATGCCAATTCCATGCCAACTTGAAATTCACTAGCAGTATTTACGTTAAGAAATTTTCCTTTAGTCCCAAGGATTCAAATGCATCAACCATGCAGCTCAAGTAATTAAATCCCACAAACGATCTGTAGCAATGAAAGAGTCTGAAAAGGTAGCTAAAATGGGAGAGAGAGACGCACTACCCAAGCGATAGAAGCTTGCAACCAGGGGACACCTAGAAGGGTATAGTACTTTTTAAAGAAAAACATCCAAATAGATAGTGAAGAAAAAGTGAAACTCTAGGCAATAAATGCAAATGGCTGGAAGCATACCAATAACGGCTTATGCTCCATAAAGCTCAACTAGAGGTTTTCTTTTGTACAACTATCATATATAAAGATTAACAATGAGGCTTGAATTGTATGTAGAGAAATTACTATCTTGAGGGACGCAAAGGAATGATTGAAGAATGCATACAAATTTAACAAGGAGATCATAACAAATTCAAGAGAAGTAATGAAGTATATTGGAATGCCTCTAACAACAAGCTAAATAATAACATTTCCATTGAAAACTATGAGGGAAGTCAATACCCATCAGGGCATTCACTTATTCAATAGGCACAAGATTACAGAGGCTTATATCAATGAAGTAAAGAAATTCACACAAAGGCGGTTTATCTATTTTTGCTTAATTTCCAAAGAACCAAAAACTCAACATATATGTTTAATTTTCAAAAGGAACACAATCTCCGCATCCTATTTTTGGATTTTTGAAAGAAACACATTCTTTGCATTTATTTTCTTCAGAATTAAAATTGAGGTTAGCAAGGGAACCTGGATTTTTCAGCTTGACAGAGGTGGTTTTGTTGCAGAGCTCACCACTTCTAGCTTGCAACTATAGCACACTTCCAAAATCTCTAGCAACACTGAAATCCCCAACTCAAAAAACCTCCAAGATCTCAAATCAACTCTCAAGAACCAAAAACAAACTCCAAGAACAAGAAACTCCGTACAACAAAACACCCAAAATTAGTTTCCTCTTCCTGAAAATAATCGAAAAGCCCCTCTTCAGTTAACTCCCACTAATTAATTTATTCCTCCACTCTCTGTAACTGCATCCTCTCCATTAAATTCATTAATTTATTTTCTTTTATATTTTCCCCACTATGCACAATTTATTTAGTTGGTTTCATTTTTTTATAATTTTTTAAATCATATCTTATGATTTATACACCAATAAATTGAACATTTAAATATTAATTTATTAATTTAATTCTTTAATTCTAACTTGCTTGCACATTATCGTAATTAAATATATTTATATAAATATTTCATTTCATTTTCTAACCATTAATTCTAATTTATTTAAATCAAATAAATAATTTATTAATAATTTATTTAATTGATGCTTCAATCATAAACAAGCTTTTATTTAATTAACCCAAAGCCTTTTGATTTAAATTGTCTTTATTTAACATAATAACCAAACAAAGGAACCCATCAATCACATTGCTCCAAGAACATACTATCAAGTAATATCCGACCGTACAACAAAATAGAAGACAAAACAACAACATAGACAACACAACTCAAATTGACCTTACAGACGGGATGTGACACACACATACTCATCCTCGATGAGAATGATGGCTCAATGTGGGGGAAAAGATGCTACCTCTGAATCAACAACCTCCATTGGGATTTAGGCATGCTCAAACCTGGCAATTCAGGTGGAGTCGATGCCTAGTACCTGCATCCTGCAACAAATCACATTGTCGAACATGTGCATAGGGAAAACAGTCAATCACAACATGAAGGAAGAATCACAGCGTCGCAGGGCACTCGCAAGCGAGTGATGCGACGCTGATCCCCTTCACAAATACATCGATGCACAATAAAATATATCAAATCATGATAAAATATACATCCTTTCAATGCATAGTACTCATATCAATGATAATTCACATAAACAATTAAACTAATCTGCTAACCATGATATAAGCATAAAATGTCAAATATAATAGTGTGATCAAGTATCATCATACTAAACATCAAAGTATCACAATATCCAAATGTCATCAAACAATATCATAAATTCCAAATACATCTAAGTCACTGTCCAACACAAAAGACAAATTGAGGGGCAATACAAAACCAGTTTGGGGAATCTTTTGATTAATAAGAGGGAACCTGAAACAACTAAGACATCGTATTCCAACTCCTGGATATAGACTTATTCCTTTCTCTGAGTATAGTGATCAGGAGGAACCTATCACAAGTAGTGACAATGATTCTTAATCATTTTCGTGTTGAACCTATCACAGGCAGTGATAACTGCTTTGTAAACAATTTTGCTTGTTATCGTGTAGCTTGGACTAGAGGGGATTTTTTTTTCGAATGCGAGAGTTATACCATTATTTTTTATAGGCTTCCAAGAGTGGGACTGATTGTGCCCCTCGCACTGTTCTCTATTGGAATGATAGTTATTATGTTTAGCATACATTGTGAAACTTGGTAGATGTTAGTTTTACTATTTTGGATTGATTTTGGATGACAGTTGATCATACTTTGATGTTCATGATACTATTGACTTATGCATATGTTATGATGGTGATATGGATTTATTTGTGTGTTCAGATTAATTTAGTTATGAGCATCATGTGGTTATATGATGATGTTTACTGTGCACTTAATTGATGATTGATCTATGGTGTTTATGATGTAATTGTTGTTATTCGTTCATGCAGATTATTGTTTGAAGTCTCTTGGTGAATGGGACAGTGTAGCATTACTCATTTGTGAGTACCCTGTTACGCTGCAATTTCCTTTCATGGTGTGTTTGACTGTTTGATTATATATATATATATGTTGTTCGATCATTTCGTTTGATGTGGGTTGCAGGTACCAAGCATCGACTCCACCTAAATTGATAGGTCTAAGCGTGCCTTAAACCCAATGGGAAATGTTGAACGAAGATAACTTAAGGTTCCCCACCCTTGCCATCATCCTCAGAGAGGAAGTGTATCCTATCAATCATGTTTGTGTTCATGGTCAATTGTTCTCGTCTTTTGTCTTTGTTGATATTAGGTTGCATGATTATTTGATGTTGCTTGTATTTACACTTAAGGAAAGGTGAACATGGTATTATTTAATGAATTCTAGGATTAATGTGTGTATGTTCTATCCTAACCTTGCAACTTCCAAGAGTAAGTCGAAGCTTAGGGGGAAGGATGTAGTGCCCCTCCATGTTTGGACCTTTCATGATGTTTGATTAATTTTGTTTGGGTTGATTGAATTAAATTGGTTTTATAATGTTGTTTGTTTTGGTGACGAATTAAATAAATTATTAAATAAAGCATTTTGATAAATTGATATATATGTTGTTCTTGGATATTTAGTTTATTAAATTAAATTAGTAAGTTAAAAAGTATCTCGACAATTAAATATAAAGATATTGATTATTAATGTGGAGTTTTAATTATAATTAAAATGTGAGAAAATACTAAAAGGGAATAAAATATTAAAAATAAAAGATAAAGAACAACTAGTTAAAACAATTAAAAAGATAGAAAAAGTAAAATTCAAAGCACATGCGTACCTTCGAACTAGGTGTGGTTTGGAAACTTGTCTTATTAAGTGATTGTTGCTTGATTTCTATTTTCAAAAATTGAATCACTTTCTTTGTTTTAATAATGATTATTTTTGGGGAAGTTTTTCATCTTGGTTTTTTTTTTTCAAACGGAAACATTTATATCTAGACAAGAATATTTATCAAAATACAGATTTTCAATTGGAAATTGTTTTCGAAGTGGCTAAATTTTTTTGAAGGTTGTTTAAGGATTTAGAAAAAAGAGATTGTTGCGAACGTAGAGGTTGGCTTCGATACCGAACCTCACTGCAGCTGTGTAGAAATCTAGGTTGGCTTCTTTATTGTACTTTGTTTTGTTTATTTGATCAATGCAAAAAAGATTGTGTTCCCTCTCTCTGTTGTTGCAACGATTGATTGTTCATTCTACTGCATGATGATCAATGTTGGGATTGTACACCATCATAGTGTTCGATACCTTAGTCTTCCTGTGATTTGTGTTTGCTAAAATTTTCTTTGGGCGCTTCACTTTTTTTGTCAAAGGAATTTGCCTGAAAGCTATTTAAGCCCTTGTTGCCAAATTTGTCATTTATTTAGGTTGATATTTTATATTGGGCTGCAATTTTAAATTTGTAGAGGCCAATTTCCTATATTAACATGTCTGATTTACTCTCTTCTTTCTGGTGTTTGAGTTTCTTGCTTGGTACTCATATGTTAAGAATACCATTCAATGTTTTCCCTCTATGTTAACATACAAACACAAGGAGTTGTTCCATTGTAGTTAGTGTTGTGCATGCATACATATTCTTATGAGGTTTTGTTTTGTTTTTAGCTACCTTAGAAAAAGATATTCAATCTAGAAAAATTGATGTTGAGGCGCCTTAGGATAGATATTGATGTCATGTCTTTTGTGGCCAACAACTGAACCTTCTATGTCTTATGTTAGTGCCTTGAGTTTGGGCATCACAAGCTTATACCTTGTCAGGAATTGATACATATATAGATCTTATGGTTCGTTGTTATACCATTTTTTTTTGTATGAGCCTTCAATGTTTTTTTGGATTTGTTGGTTTGGGCATTTGATACCTTATGCAGCGTACTTGCTCTTCAAATGAAATTGATACTCCTATTTAGCGACCTCCCTAGCACTTGCATTTAGTTACCATGTTTTGGATTTGTTTGAAATTGAATTCCTTATTTAGCTTTTGATTTTTCTTTGGGTGCAACCTTTTGAATTTTTAGATGGCGTTCCCCAAGTCTGCATTTCTTTTACAGTATAAATTGGGTCCTTTTCTTGGCAATTCCTCTATTTAGAATATGAGATTACTTTGTGTTCATTCGCTGTATAATCTGATGTTGGGTAATCGAATGATTATTATTTTATATGGGCATCGATTAATATTTCATTTGTTTGGTATTCACTAAATTCCACCGATGTATGTATAGTGTTGATAATTTATGAAAGTGGATGTATAAGTGTTTGACTCTTTTGCATTATCTTGATGCTCGTTGAAACTTGCTTTATGTTGTAAGTTGGTTTCATAAAGGTTGTCGGGTTCTAAGTGGATAAAATCGATGCATAGGGCATCCCATGTAGAAATCGATATTCTTCAATGATGGTGCATTCAAAGGTTAAAATTTGATGGTAAGTGGTCTTATAAATATTCAATTTTTATATAAATATAAATATATATATATATGTGGTGTTTATATATTTGAATGACTTTCTTTATAATTTTTGATTTACTGTTTTGTTAATGGTAGATTGGAATTATTTTATATATATTTATTTTTACTTGTTTATATATATATATATATATATATACATTTATGCTTATTTAGGATGTTTGATGTTATATTGGAAGATTTTATAAATATGAAAATTAGAATATTTTTTCTTGAAATCAGTTGATGTTGTTAGAAAAATTAAATAAGGGAAAATTGGCTTTCTAATATAGATAAATGGAGGATTTATTAGATAGGGGAAAAATGATTTAATTATGTATACATATATTTAGATAATTAAAAGGATTTGTGTTAGGCTAACTTTGGGTAAGTTGATGAATGTTGAGTGCTCTTATAATGATATAGTGATATAATTATTTGTTGTAGACGATCTATCAATCGAATTAAATGAATTGAGTTAGGATGAGTAAAATAAAAAGTGGAAGTGATGTTTATTTATGAAGTTGATTCATGATTGCTTGTCTATTTTGAGTTTGTTTTAAATAATGTATTTCATGATTGCAATGATGATTGTTTCCTTGTGATAAATTATGTGTGCGATTTTGGAATTTAAGTTGATTTTGATTATTGTGGTTGATTTTGCATTGAGATTATTTTGGTTATGGTAAAGTGAGAGTCATTGTGCCAAAAGGGTTAAGGTGGACTTCTGGAGGTTAGGGGGAGTATCTTATTTGTTGGGAATTATGATTGTCCCATTTGAAGTGGTTGATTTTATACTTGAATTGTGTTATTGAAGGTTTAAGCCATGCATTGCTTAGTCATTGTTATGGTTGAGATTTGTGAGCAAGAGGGTTGAAGCCTCACTTTATCTGTACGTGCATGTGTTTTGTCATTTTGTGCAAATGGCTTTACCTGGTTGGATATTTTTGGGTCTTCTAGTTGTTAGTAGAGGTAGTGGCTCTCTATGGGGGTTCGGTGCACAAAGTGGCATCAGGGTAACTCATTGAGAGTTTCTTTAATTAGTGATAACCTAAAATAAATTAAGGGGTTGGGTAGTTCACATTAATCAAGATAAATCCTCACTCATGGATCGAGTGCTTTTTTAGGCTTGAGATGAGTGGGAAGGCCTAGAATGGAAAGATCAACAGCCTTGTCCTCTTGGAAGGTATGTTGATCTTGCATGAGTTTGTATGGGGGTCCGGTGATCAGTAGAGGCTACCAGGGTAGCCCAGGATAGGGGTCCAGTAACCTAGGAAGATTCACCAGGGTAACCCATAGCAAACTATGTGATGACACTCCTCCCTATAGCAATCTAGCATACCCTTGTCTTGTGTTCACTTTTTTGTTGTGTACCTCTGGAAGCGGTGTCATTGTTATGAGTTGTTTGTGGTATTTGAATGTTGGAGTCATGTTAGCCCTTTTGTGTCATGCTACTATCTTCTTGTCTACTTTGGTGGTGGACCATATTGTTATCTCCTAGCACAAGGGGTGGAACTTAGGTTTCCACATGGTTGGGTGGAATGTGTCATGCACCCCATTGGGTTCCCAGTTGATGTTTGTGAGCATGGATGTGGTACCTGATGCAGAGATTCTAGATCTTGTACCAGAATTGAGTTAGCATTGATGCTATGTAATGCAATCATTTCAATTGTATCTTATAATGTATTTGATGTACATCCTTCCCGTTGTTACAAGGGAAGCTTTGATGTAAACTTGTAAATAGTGTAATGATCTACCCCATGTATGGGAAGTTGTATATGTATTCATAGGTTCATATTCTATGCTCTTGAATGGTGTTGTATATGTGGAAATATGTATATCTAATTCTTTAAATACAGAAAATGTAAATGAACTCTTGTTATTAGTTATTTTATGATTTATGTTTAGGTCGGTTAATCGTTATGTGCGTAATGCAGTGTAATACCCCTTGTGTTGCTAATACTCTTTTGTGTTGGTTTTGTACTTGGTTTGTAATGGTGATTAGTTCACCGGTTTGGTTGTGTGGATTCATAGTTTGGTTGGTTTGCTGCACTTGACATTACTTATGATGCTTGATGATACATTACATGGTGATTATGTTATGGTTTTCTTTAATAATATATGTGGTGATGTTGTGATTCTATGTTGCTATGGTTTCTGATGTGTTTGCTCGTGAGTCTTGGTGAAAGGACAGAGTGGCATCACTCGCTCGCGAATGCCCTGCTACCCCGCGATTACCTTTCACGATGTGTCTACAATGGAGATTTACATGCTACTTGACGTTTGTTTCTATGCAGGATGCAGGTATAGGACACCGACTCCACCTGCTTGACAGGTTTGAGCGTGTCCCATAAACCCAATGGGTATGATGTTGAAAAGGGAGTTGATAAGGAAGTGTCCCTGTCCCAAGTTCATCACCTTGTTGTGTGTCCTACGGTGTTATTGTCTCAACCTCGTCTTTGTTTTAGTATGGGTTAGTGTTGATTATTTATTTTAGTTTGTAAATATTTGTTATTTAATTAATCTTTATTTTATGTGTGATTAATTAATGTTATTTAGTTGATATAATTATTTGCAGGTAATTGTAGTTAAGTTAATTGATTAAATTTTCTTGATTGAGTGAATAGTTTAAATAAAATATTAGATGCTATTATGTGAATTAGAATTTTAAATTTGCATAAGGTAAATGATATTAATTCTTGAATTTTTAAATTAACTAAATAGCATAAATTCTTTATTATTATCAAAAGAAAATAATTAAAAGTTAGTTAAATGATAATTAGAATAGTTACGAGAGTGAGTGGGAATTGAATGAAAAAATCTTATTTTAAAAATATTCTCAGAGAGAATATTGGCCATAATTGTGAAAGGCAAGAAGTCACTTCATGGAGGAAATTGGCTGAGAATTGTTTTTGGTTTTTTTTGGGGGTTTCTGGTTAAAAATTAGAAGAGGTTTCCAGGAATATGTTTTTGGGCTCATACTTTGCATCTTGCTGGAAGTGGAGATTTTGGAAAGGGCTTGGAAGTTGAACGATGAAGGAAAAGCTTTGCTCCAACCCTCATTCCTTCAAGCTTCAAGAAAATAGGTTCCTTTACTGTTTATTTAGTTATTCTCTTGTTTTGAAAAGATTGTCTGTACAAATTTTATTCTATAGAAATTTTGTTAATTTTGTAAAAAGTTGAGAAATTTTTTGTACAAGAGGAAATGATTATTTTGTAGAAGCTTTGTTTTAAAAATTGGAAAGATTGATAGAAATTGTTGTGAATTAGTTAAAATCCTTTGTAGAAAATTTTGTTATAAGTTTCTTTGTAGAAAATTTTGTTGACGGCTTCTAAAGTTTTGCCGTGATTATTTTACTACCTCTGTAGAAAATTTTATAGTGAAATAAGAGAACCTCGTAAAAGATTATTTTTAAAACCCTCCTGTTAAAATTGGGGAAAAACCCATATCCAGAATGCGAGTACAAGAATAGGATTTTAATTTGTTTTTTCCAAATTAGTTTGTTAGCTATAAAAAAAATAAAAAAATTGAAAACCCCTATGGAAATTTTCTTTACAATTTCTATAGAAAACTTCTGTGTAAATAATTTATTTTCTACTGGAAAATCTTACTAGAATATGCCCAAATGATGCATTTGTATTAATTGTTTTATATATGAAATATATATATATATATACCATACAAATTATATATATATGTGATTCAGGAAAAAAGTCCTCTGGAAAATATTGTTTATTTTTTTTAGTGGTCTGTAGGTATTTTCCGTACTGTGAAATTGTAAGAAAATAAAATAATATTAAATGTGTTGGGGCTACCCCCACCACCGCCACATCCCATAGGGGAGGCACTACTGTGGAGGCAGTGCCTAGCACTGATTTCCATAGCAGCGACCCCCTCATGGGGGTTGGCTATGGGCAGTGCCCACACAGGCTTAAAGCCCATGTACAATTTCATCTTTTTTGAAAATATATTTACTTTATTAAATTCAAACTTATTTAATTCAATTTTATTTAATTTGAATTATATTATATATATATATGTGTGTGTGTGTATATATATGTATATATGCATATATATATGTATATATATATGTATATATAGATATGTGTATATGGGTGTGAAATATACAGTGAGTATATGATTAATTTTATCATGTTAATTATAATGTATGTTTTTTATAATATATATGTATATACGTATGCATATGTGTAATTGCATGTATATACACATATATATATGTATATATATAAATATGAAAATATATTTTTATATATGTTGATGTAGTGAAAAGTTGGATGATGGATTAAATAGCAAGTTGATTTTATGAGGTGATTAGTTTAATTGAAAATAAGCATTATTTATTAAATTAAGATGAATGTTTTTGGGTGAATCAATTATTTATTTTCTTTGACAAAATTGTGTTGTTGAATTATTGTTGAGTCAAGTACGATTTTCGCTTGTATGGGTTATGGTTTTGTGGGAAAAACTCTTATATTAGCATATTCTCCTGTAAGAGCTTAAGTTGTTTGTTAGGGACTTCTGGAGGTATGGGGAAATGATGTAGTAATTATGATATTTTAATTTGATACTTTTCCCTATTTTGACTATAGTTGTGATCTTGGGTTTACATTTGGGTTGTACCGTTTTTATGGGAGTTGATTTATATGATCTTTGGTGGGATGGTTTTGCCTCACAATTGTTCTATTTTGTGGTTTAATGTTCTTGTTGGTACAACCCCTTGGAATTTGTTGATATGTTTTGGGTTTCTAGGGAGAGTGGGTCTACATGGGCACCGACGCACAAAGGGGCTGTTAGGATAACCCACATTAGAGTTAGAGTAATAAGTGATAACCTTAATTAATTAATTAGGGGGTGGGTAGTTAAACATTAACAAGATAATTGTGGATGCCTCGTCCACTTGTTAGTGCTTTCGTAGACTAAAGGTGGGCTGAGAAGGCCATGGTTGGCAAGATCGTTGCCTTGTCTCCATGAGAGGTGGTGAGAAGATCGTGGTTGGAAAAGCATATTTAGATCAACAATCTTAAAGTTTTACAAAGTATTAAGCTAAGAAAACACCTCAATTTTCAACAATTTGGACTAGAGAACAAGCTTGGTGCTTTATATGGTGAGGGTTTGAAAGTTGCATTTTCTTTTTTCTTTACTTTTTTAGATACTATTTTTTTTGGATGTGTTTTTTTTTTAATGGTTATCCATTGCCTTCAATTTTAGTGGTTAGGACTCTAAAAAATCTTGAGTTTTTTGTTTGTTTGTTCTTCTCTCTTGACTTTTGTTAGTTATAGTGACACGTGTTTAACTAGTTGAAGATATTTTTAAACATAAGTGATATGTGTCATGAAAAAGCACTAAATAATATTTTCAAACTATTCATTCAATTTTTTTTTATTGTTTTTTAATAATTTGTGCTAGGTGCATTTGTTTTTTAGTGGCTCTCTTAATTTCTCATTTGAAGATATGTGATTTTTTAAAACTAGATTGATCTTTTGCTTGCATGATGATGGATTGATTTATGCTGATGAGTTATTTTCCCATAATTCATCTAGGCTCAAATTTTGTTGCTTATTGAAGGATCATCATTATCATTCTCATTCCAAAATCTATCAATATATTTTTTCCATTTATTCTTACATATTCTTCATTAAGATTTTATTCTTATATATCATATGTGTCTCTTGTTTATAACTATATATCTATGATTGTGCATATCATGTTTACCACCTCTAAGAAGAATCATATCATGCAACCATAATAGGTGAATTATTACCATATCATTTTCTATATATGTAGAATTTCCTACCCTTCTTATTTATTTTCTATATAGGTGAAATTTGGACACCTATGTCAAATCCCATTTAGTTTTGGATCCATTTTGATGAAAAAGATTATACAATTACATATGAACAAGTGGCACATTCATGTGCTAATTTTATCTCATTCCTTAATCCCTATCCATTCATATTTATTTCCATCGTCACACATTCCCATCAAATTACCTTATCCTAGCCTCATTTGCACTTAATTTCACACATTCACCCTAGTATCAATACAAACTTGCACTTTTTATTGAACCCAAAATTTTCATTTCCCTATCTTAGGTCAATCCCATTGTACTTAGGTTCAATCTTGAGTGGCCTAAGATTGACCCCAAAATTTAAATCTTCAAAGTCAAACCCCCAAATTTTAACCCTTTCCTACTGCTCATTGGCAGTTAAATCTATACATATTTGTGTGAAATGTTGTTATGGTTTGGTATTCAAAGACATTCATCTATGTAATTAAAAATAATTAAGAATCATCTAATTATCAAGGAACACTCATTATAAGAATATTTAGATTTGGATCTTAAAAGGAATTTATTACATCAAAATTTTTGTATTGGCCATCTACATGCTTATGCATATTGGCTTCAATTTTTTTCCATAACTATAAAGTTAGTTCATCATATGGATTGATTTAGAAGAACTTGAAACTAGTAATCCAACAACTTTTTCAAAGATATTTTTAAATGTTGATGTCCTTACACATATTTTTAGATATTAGAAATTACCTTGAATCAAGCTATATAAGTTTGTTTCTTGCTACATAAAATTAGTGCACCAAAGGAAATATCCATGCTACTTGGGATTAACCCATAGAGGAAAGATCCATACCTATTATCCAATTATCTCTCTCTCTCTCTATATGTGTGTGTGTGTGTGTGTAAAAAATCTAAACACAAATAGTTGACATTCTTTTTCTTTTATAGATAAGCTGCAACATAGTGCTACTTTATATTAATTAGAATTCAATTTTGGCATTCTTATTGACTAATTTTTTTACCTTTTATTACAAACTTCAAGTTAGTCAAAATATTTAATAATGAACTTTCTATAATTTTGACATATTAATGTACCAAAATTTGAATTTCAAACTTATAATATGATCTTTGAACATCTAACTTGTAATTGATTTCTCTACATGCATTAAGGGGGATGATTGGCAAGTCCACTCTTATACCAACAAAATTCTCATATTGTTTTCCCACATCTTGTTCCATCCATTTGGATATCCGTTGTAGTTGGTAGCCATTTAGATACTTGTTATAGCTAGTAATGTTGTTATTGTCCCTAACAAATATGCTAACACCACAACACCTAGATTTATGTGGAAAATACATGTAGCTTGTGAGTGACATGCCAATTCTAATATAATATATAAATTTTTAAAATATGTTCATGTAGCATATATATACTTTCTCTATGAACTTTCAAACTTAAAATCTAAATTTGATGGTCATATAACCATATTTAAGTATATTTATTTTAAAATACAATTTAAAATTACATGACAATTATATCACATATAAAATTAAAATAAACTATCAAAATTTTATAAAATTATTCTAATATATATTTAAAATTCATAAAATTTAATTTATAACAAAATATATTTTAATACTTAAAAAAACAAGTTTAAATAAATAACCATCATGAAAAAATTACTTTACATGCAGAGTGGCAGCCGTCAGATTTAGATGTGGAATCCCACCATCAGTTCATCAACATAGATGCCTGAGATATGAGTGTAGTACCCCTTCATTTATGCTTATGTTTTCTGTTTGCATGTTTTCACACTGTTAGACTTTGGTACCTTGGTTTGGATATTTTGATTGCTGATTTTGAGCGACAGTGGATTTACTTTATGACATGATGATACATTGTATGGTGATAATTAATTTCTGATATGCTTTGTTATAGCATAGATGTTTCTTTCAGATGTTATTGCTATATATATGTTTATGATGGACTAACTGTTATTTATTTGTCAGTTTGATGTGACGTGTATTGGTGTGGAGAATGGAATTGCATCACTCGCTTGCGAGTGCCCTGTGATGTCCATGATTTTCTCCGCATGGTGTGTTTGTACAATGGATTATATGTATATACATGTTATTTGTTTGGTTGCAGGATTGCAGGTACATGACACCGACTCCACCTGGTTACTCAGGTCTGAGCGTGTCAATACTCAATGGAAATGTTGATTGGGAGGTAGTAACATGGTTCATCCTAGTCTAGTCTTAAACCCAGTCACAGTACATTGTCAGTTTAGTTTGGAGTCTTTGGTTGTTTTGTTTGTTCCTGTTTGGATTAATTGCTTTGAAAGGAAAATCTTGTCAATTTAATGATAGTTTATTATATTTTGATTTACTGTGGTTTTAAATTAATTTTTAAATGTTAAAGAAATAAGTTTTACATTTATTTAATTAATTAATTAGTTTGTTTGGTTAAATAATTTGATCATTGAGATTAAATTCATTTAATTAAATAAATTAATTGATTAAATTAAAATTGTTTTAAATGTGTGTGAATAGATTTAATTATAAATTAAAATTGCTTTATTATGTGGAAATGACATTTTTGATTGTTAAATAAATTTGCATTTTGAAAATTGGAAATTTTAAATTATTTTAAAAAGGCATGCAAATCTTGAAAGGAAAGATTGCCGGGAAGTTGTTGAAAATATTTGTTTCTTCTCGACATGTGTGCCAGTTGGAATTTATTGCTTTTGGTTGAGGAAATTCTCGGAGGATATCTGAGATTTGGGGAAATATAGAGGGTTATCTTTTTCTTCACGGAGATTAAAAATTGGGTGCTGTTAAAATTTCTTTCAAAGAATTTTGTGATTTCCCTTTTTGTATTGTTGTATATTTGTGGAAGTTCTCTGGTTTGGCATATTGGGAATTGGTGTTCTGGAAAGGTTTTGGAAGCTACAGGCAATAGAGGTTTTTATCACCAGACAGATTTTTGAAGCTAAGGAAATAGGTATTTCCCTTGTGTTTTAATTTGTTTTTTTTTTTTGAAAAAGAATGTCTGAGAAAAGAAATTTCATTTAAATTAAAATCCCTCTACATCTCGGGGAAATTTGTTCACTGTATTCTTGTTTTGTAAGGATTTGTTGTTTTCAGAAAACTTATGTAGCTTTCTCTTTGTAGAAAAGTTGGAGTAAATTATTGTGAGGATAATTATTGTTGAAAAAGAAATTGAATCCTCAGGGAATAAATTAGGATTTGATTGGAAATGTTGTGCGTGTTTCTTTTGAAACCCTGTAGAAATTTTACAATTTCCCCAATTTCCCTATTGAAACCCTGTTGAAAATTCTTTTTAAAGTAACTCTGTAGAAATTTTCTAGATCTTTCCATATGAAAACTCTGTTGAATTTATATATATATTATAAATATATATAAATTTTTCATATATAAATTGGAATGTGAAAATCTTATATTCCTTAGATGAATATTTTAAAATTGTTGTTCAGAGGAATTTAAGAATTTTATTTGAGAAAAAAAAAAAATGGAATTTACATATTGCCGTACGAGCGAAATTATTAAAATAAATTTTTTAAAAAATAAATAAATTTTAATGATTTTGGGGAGGACCGAAACCCTTCCCCCATTCCATACGGGTGGCGCAACCACCATGGTTGCATACAGCAGCCAGTGGCTGCTAGGCGCAGCCTTGGTAAGGGCTGCGACCTCCCCATAGGGAGGCCGTAGCAGGAGCTGCACACATTCATAAGGGTTGTTTTATTTTTATAAAATAAATAGAATTTTATGTGGTTTGCTTTTTAATGTGAATTCTTTATAATGTATTTTAACTATATATATATATATGTATATATATATAATAATTTATAATTAATTGTAAGTTTTGTAATTTATTAAGTTTAGAAAAATAATTTTGATATTTTAAGAAAATTTCATGTAAAATTTAAGATTAAATATTTCTAAAATAACAAGATTGGAAGAGAAAATTTAGTCTTTATTTTTATGTGAAATTGTGGAAGTTAAAATTAGATTATTTAATAATGAATTTTAATCAAGTTGACTTGATTCCATGCAAATTATATTTGATTGACTGGATTTAGTAAATCCGAATAGTAGATGTTTAGTTTTTCCTGATTTGCTTAATATTGTGCTTTTTCCTTTTTATTGGGCAAATGGGAATTTTTATGTGATTTCAAGTCTTCCAGTTGTAGTCTTTTCAAGGGCATTAAATTTTACAATGGTTTCATATGTTTGAATAAACTAGGGTAGTGCACTTGGTGTTGTATGGAAAATAGACACCTGATTTATATGAACAGGTTGTGATGTCCATTGTGGTATATCTGGTATTATATGTTGATTTTTGTGCACTCTATCTACCCTAGTTAGGGAAACTTAGAATTCATTTGTTATGTTTAGGGGAGTGGCTCTGTGTGAGAGCCAACACACAAAGTGGTGTCAAGGTAACTTACAAAGAGTTAGTAAGTCAGTGATAACTAAACAACACAGTAGTTAGAATTAAAATCTTTAATAAGATGATTATGCCTCACTTATGGACTCTTGAGCTAGTTCAGTCTTGAGTATAAGATGAGAAGGCCTGGAATGGCAAATCGATATCGTGTTACCTTAAAAGATATTTGATTCCACAATAGTTTGCAAACGGGGCCGGGTTTCGTAAGAGGTTACCAGGGTAACCCAAGTTGGGGGCCGAAACCTAGGAAGAAACACCAGGGTAACCTTTGCAACATTGTGATGACACTCCACCTAAAATAACAGTTTACCTTGTGTACTTAGCACATTTGATTGTCTTAAATATGGAAGCAATGTAACCATTAGTTAGTTATGTACTTGTGTCTAGGGTGAATAGGTTATGTCTAGGTAACCATATTACTATCTCCTAGCATGGGGGGTGGACCTATGGGTACCACATGGTTGGGTGGAACGTGCACCTTACTCCGTTGGGTCCCCAGTTTATGTTCGTGGCAACGAGAGCTTCATGGATGGAGAGCTCATACTTGGATACATATGTGTACTTCTTTATTGCATCATTGAAAATCTTGTATATGTAACATCCCTCAATTGTTTATGAGGTGAACATTTGTAAAATGTAATTGTAACTATTATTGATCTACCTCATCAAATGAATGAGTATTGTAAAGTTATTTCAAATGCAATGTAAAAATCATATTTGTACTTTATACTTTCATGAATGGAGTTCAAATGATATGCAATGTTTACTTTTAAGTTTATGTTAATTAAATGTGTGCAATGCTAAATACTAAAGTCATCTATGGAACCTCAAGTAGTGTAACATCGTGTAACTTAGTGAATGAATGCAACTAATTAAGTTAATATTAATACTTTTAAAAAAAAAATTATTACACTTATATACACAATTGCAACATTCCTTAGGTTATAAGACGGGGCATTACAGATTGGTATCAGAGCAAAGGTTACTAAAAATGGATGCTCTGGGTAATCGCAAGCCCATTAGGTTGACCTAGTACGCAGTGTCGCTATCTATTAGCCTTAGTTGTTTAGTATCTGAGACTCGTTATTGTTCATGTGTAGGATCATGCCTAGACGAGGTGGTAGAGGTCATGGTAGAGGTCGAGGTGGAGGCCGAGGGCCAATCCCTCAGGTTACTCCCCCTCTGAGCCCTCATCAGAGTGATCAGGTAGAGCAATTGGATCAGAGGAATGAGAGACAGAATCTTGAACAGTCAGGAGTAGAGGGTTCACAGATACGTGCTTTATTAGAGGAGGTCCTAGCTTGACTTGGACCCAGACAGGAAGTTGAGCAGGAGGTCATTAGAGAGTGTGATAGATCTCCACGGAGAGTAGATGATTCAGTGCATTAGGACGCTATTACTGCAGGACACATGCGGGATTTATTGAGGGCACGCCCTCCTACTTTTGATGGTACAGGAGGTGGCTTAGAGGTAGAGACTTGACTATTGGATTTGGGTAGATGTTTTTCCATGCACCCTTACAGTAGAAATACCCGAACGAGATGCGCTATCATGCATCTTAGAGGATTCGCCTCTACTTGGTGGCACCTAGAGGAGTAGAAGCTCCACTTAGATATTGGGTCAGTGCCTTGGGAGATGTTTCTGGAGAGGTTTAGAGCACGATTCCTATCGGAACACTGGAGGCAACGACGGGCTGACGAGTTCCATGATTTACGTTAGTTGGCTCTATTTGTTGAGCAATATGAACGTAGATTTTATGAACTCAAGCAGTATGCTGGTATTGGCGATGATGAGCCTATGTTGGTTCAGCACTTCATCAGGGGTTTAAACACCCGCATTAGTGGTGGAGTCAGAGTCTTTGAGCCAAAGACTATGGAAGTGGTTGTGGAGAAGGCTCTAATAGTGGAAGAGAACCTTGTTATGGCGTTAGGTGGTCATACAGGGGTACAGATTGGCAGTGCTCCTGTAGCAGGTTTTAGTCCATGGGGTGGACAGGCACAGATAGGGGGTTCCTCTAGGAACCAACAGACACCCTCAAAGGGTGGGCAACAACAGCAACAACATACACCTCAAAAGAATAATAATCCACAACCACAAGAAGGTAATAGTCTACAGACAGGAAAGAACCATAACTGGTGGCGCAACAGGCACAATAGACAGGACCAGCTTGCTCAGAGTGCTCAGTCTACTATCAGTAGAGGTAGTTTCCAGCAATCCAATGCACCTTCAGGTGGCAGAGGATTTGGTAGAGGCACATGTTGTTACTCGTGTGGTCAGCAGGGACACATTGCTAGGCAATGTCCGATGACAGGTTCTACTGGTTTTGGGCCTCGACCTACAGTTTCAGAGCCTACAGTGGGTGATGCAGGATGATCACATACAGTTTATGCTGCAGTTAATGACTGCCAAGCTGATCACCAAAACACAGTGGTCGAGACTTCAGGTAAGTTACAAGGTGTTAGAGTTTCCATTCTTTGTGATTCCAGAGCTACCGACTCTTTTATTTCACCAACCATCATTGAGTGATGTGGTCTTGTGGCGGTAAAGCAAGGTGGTAAGTGGCAGGTAGAATTCGCCTCTAGGGTGAAAGTAGTGGTAGAGAACTTAGTACGTAATTGTGAACTTAAAATTGGAATGTTAACTACCTTAGCAGATTTATATGTTACATGTAATACCCCCATGTTTCTGATACTATTTACTACTATTGTTTGCTTTTATACGTTAGTGTGATACTGAATTGTGATGGTGATTGATTTATCGTTTTGGTGTGTGCGGATGCGTAGTTTAGTTGATTGCTACAATTGATATTATTATTATAATTTATGATACTCTGTATGTAGGGTTTGGATTATTTTATTATGTAATGCTTTCTCTCTAATGTTTTATATGTAGATGTGATAATCCTATGGTGATCATGTTATTTGAATTCAGTATTATTTTATAATGCAATGGTTTAATAATTAGTAATGATGCAGTAGTTAAGTATTATGTTATCTTATGATCAATTTGGTTAGAAATGTTAGTTCGTCATTGATATTGTAATTGTTAGAATAGATTAGGTGAGAGGACAGTGTAGCATCACTCGTTCACGAGTGCCCTGCTACACTGCAATTCCTTCTCATGATAGGATGTTTGATTATATATATATATATGCATATGCTACTTGACGTTTATTTGGATGCAGGATTGCAGGAATAAGTCTTGATTCCACCTGTTTCGGCAAGACAGGGCGAGCAATAAATTAACCCAATGGGTAAAAATGTTGAAAAAAGGGAGTAGGTTTGGAAGTGTCCCCATCCCAAGTCTGTCGTCCTGTTGTACATTGTTGTGTCATGACTGAAGTTTTTGTTCTCGTTGATTGTGTAGTTTGATTGTTGAAGTATTCATTTTATTTATGGTTCATGTTTATTTAATTAACCTTATTTTATAAGATAATTGATTAAAGTTGTCTAGTGTTTTGATTTAATTGTGAGTTAGTAGAATGTTGAATTTAAATATATAGTAAATTAAAAAAAAGTGATTTAATTTATTAAAAGAGTAAATAATTATTTTAAAATTAATATTATTGATAATAATTAAATTAAATGAATATTGATAAGGATAATTAAATATTATCTTTTTATTAATATTAAAGTAGAAAATCATGTGGAGATAATATCTTGATTAAATAAATTATTTTAATTAAAATTGTAGATAAGTGTGCTTTTAAAAGCTGGAAAAAGGACCAATAAGAGGGAGGCTTTTTGAGAAAAGAAAGCAGAAGAGCTTTATTGATCTTTATTTTTGATTTATTATTTTTATGAGGAGATCATTCATAGACAGAAGTTTTGCTCTGTTGTTTTTGGATCTGGAAAAGAAAAATAAAAAGAAAAGAAAAGAATTTTGGTTAAAAAAAACTTCGGGGAAAATAATTGATTTGAAGATAGATAGATTCGAAAAGAGAGCTGTGGGAGGCGATCGAGAAGGAACTGCAGGAGGAATCTGAGAGGAGGTTACATAAGGGATTCTTCTTCAGAAAAAGGACTCCAGGTATTCTCCTTTTAAGTTATTAATATTTTATTGTTCTGTAACAAATCTGGTTGCTAGGTTTTCGAAGATTGATTGAATGAAGTTTTGTGATTTGAAAACTTGTTTGTATCAAAACTCATGAATCTTCAGTAGAAAACTTTCATTGACCCTTTTCAAAATTCTTTAATATAATTTAATAATGAAATTTACTGTTTGAAATAAAAAAATCTTTGTTATTATGGAATTATGTTATTTGCTCCATTTATTTTATATCTGATATGAAGATCTGATTGTTCATATTATTTATTCTATAAGTTTTTTTGAGTAAATATATATATATACATATCTACTGTTATAAATATATGTAGTGATATAGATTAAACAAAACAAAAATATATGTACTATATATTCTATCTATTATTTATTTTTAAGAAAAATCTACACATTTGTCAAACTGGTGAATTTCTTGGAATAAAATATAATTGTGAAAATTTATATGTCTGAATTTCGTACTTATACTACAGTGCATGATTAAAATATATCGAAATATAAATAAATAAAAATTATATATATAATATATATTGATTAAATTTGTGAAATGATTTTATAAAATGAATTTGTTTAAACAAATTCGTGTTTTGAATTTTCGTGTTTTTAATTTGAAAAAGAAATTTAAATTAAATTATATTACAAATTCATGCTTCGAATTTTCGTGTCTTTAATTTGAAAATGAAATTTAAATTAAATTAAATTTAATCGAATTAAAATTTAGTTTAAAAAAAAAAATACATATAAAAGTTTATTGGTGAGTGGACCCGGTAGTACCACACCAGTACCTTTCCTGACTCGCCCGATAGTCTGCTCAGTCATGGGGCTATGACCTCCCATTTGGGAGGTACGCAGTACCACCAAAAGGACTGCGCATTTTTTTTTTAAAACAGTTTTAAAATTTAAAATTCTTTTTTTTGTTTTATGCGTTTATTTTTATAATATGTATTATATATATTAATATATATATTTTATATTATTTAAATATATATATATTAATATATATATTATATATTATTTTGTATATATAGATTAATGTTTATAAATATATATGCTCAAGTGGGCGGATGGGTGGGCTCCCTCCCCCCCCTTCGCCACACACACAAACAATGGATGTCTAAATGGCCGGGTGGTGGGGTGTGGGATGGACACGTGGATTTTGGATCGGGCGGAGATAACCACATTAACATACCAAATTTAGCAATATGCGAATGGCATTGGTAGACTTATTCGGCAGCCTCTCCGCACGGTTAAATTGAAGGGGTCTAGTGGAATGATGGGCTCAAGTTTCACGAAGTTGGCCGGGTGACACGTAGTGCACGACCTACCTTTCTCTTTGCGCGGACGTGCTGTGTGATAAGCTCCTTAAGTTGCATTGATTACAGGCCTGCGGGGGAGGAGTCTCACTTCATGCGAAGGACAGATTTGCAAAGCTCATAATCTCTATCCGTATTCGATGACTGATGTTTCATTATTGAGCTCTCATGTTAAATTAAGGAAGCCTTCTCCTAAAATACAGTTCGGCCCCTTGGTTTCTGCTTTTATGTTTTTTGTTGCAGGGTGATCCGGGCGCATTTTCGACAATGGCGAGGCTGGCGAAATCGAAATTCACAATCATCATTTCGGTGGAAGGTCTTGATTCCTTCGGGGTAGATACTCCTGTTTCGCTTGTGGCAACGGAAAGGAAAATCGCCTTTAGGGAAGTAACGGACCAGCGTCTCAAACGAATATTGCTTGAAGATGATCCAGCGAAGGTAGCAGCAGTGAAAATGGTCCTTGGAAAGGAACATTTAGAGCGTAAAGAATTTCCAAGGGACAATACTCAAATTTCCTCCAGGTTTCTTGCGTCGCTCATGGACATTGCCACACCGAAACCCTTGGCCAAGGATTTGATGGTGAGAATGTTTCGGAAGGATTTGCTTGGGGGCATCGATACTTCTCTGAAGGCAGCCCTCTTGGGTAAGGGCATACCACGCCCGGTGGACCTGACAACCATGTGGGATTCGGATGAAGCTATCAAAATATACCCATTTCTTCTGGATCTCAAAGGCTCAAAATTGTCTCGGCATCGCACACTGGCGGACGTGGCAGTGGAGTTTCTGAAGAAAAGGGTGAAGCTAGTGCCAGCAGAGGATATGGACTGGGTGGAGGGCTTCACATGCTTTGCAGAGGTAAATGGTTTCTGGGCTTAAGGGGGGAAGGGTAAGTGTTTGTCTGGCATGACTGTTAATGTCTTGGTAGTTGCGGTTTCTTTGAACTGGAGTTTAGTTTTTGCAAATTTGTAATCCTTGAGGAAGCAAGTCTCTGTTTTTTGCTCGGTGCTTCCATTATGGAAATGGGTCGAACTCTGTCCTGTTAAATTTTGGCTGTTTAAAACTCTTCGTTAGAATTTCCTGCAATGCAGACGCATGTAGATCTTTCTGAATATATAAAATCAACTCCTTACGTATCAAAAAAAAAAAAAAAAATGTTTATAAATATATATTATATATATTAATTGTTAATTTTTATAATATGATTTAAAAAGTAGGATTTTTTATAGATGTTTTTTTATTTATTATATATATATATATATATGTGTGTGTGTGTGTGTATACATATATATATACCATGAGTATATACGTTGGGATTATAAATTTATTATGATAATTTTTACAAGTTATTATAATATAGTGAGATTGAGAAGAGTATGAATAAGCTATGTGATTATAAATAAATTGAATAGTGCAACGTTATAGTGTAGGTTTGTAAATTAGAAATAAATTGTGTTTTGAGTTTTATCGAACTTTCTTGAGATATTGATTTACGATTTTGGTGAAGTTTATTGAGTTGTTAGCATTGTTCTATGTGTTTCTCACTCTCGAGATTATTTGTTTTATTTTATTTGAATTTGATATTCTTAAACTTGAGTTTAGGTCATGTAGAAAACCTTAGAGTTAACATATCCAGTTATAGCATCCTAAGTTGTGTTTAGAACTTCCAGAGGTGGGGACACTGTGAGTTATATTCGACCTTGCAATTTGATGATTGCACTTTTATGTTGGTTTTGGTGGTGATGTTAATGCACCCTGGGAACGTATCGTTTGTGAATGTTATACATGTGATTTTGGGCGAGAGGGTTATGCCTTGCGATTGTTCCATTATTGGTTCTGTTTTGCTTGTAATACAATCCTTTTGTAATTGAATAGTTTTTGTTGAGTGTTTAGAGAGAGTGGCTCTAGTGGGGGCCGGCGCACAAAGGGGCTATCAAGGTAACCCACATAGAGTTAGATTAATCAGTGATAACTTAAGTAATAAACCACAGGTGGGGATTAAACATTAATAAGATAATTGTGAAGCCTCGTCCACCTGTTAGTGCTATCATAGACTAAAGGGGACTGAGAAGGCCGTGGTTGGCAAGGTCATTGCCTTGTCTTCGCGAAAGGTTAATGACTCCGCATGAGTAACCCTATGGAGCGGCGCCTTGAGATAGGCTGTCAGGAAAACCATAGATGGAGGCGGCACCTTAACTTGGTTGTCTGGAGAATCCATGTAGAGATGGAGGCGGCACCATGTGATAGGTTGTCAGGATAATCCATGTGAAACCATGCGATGACACTCTCCTCTAACATTGTATTTGTGTTGATTTACTGAAGTCCTCTGGAAGTGATTTATTGATTTGTCTTTGGTCATTGTTGGAAGTAGTATTTGATATTATGTCTTGGGTTTCATTGATGTTGTGATTGTGACTTGTTGTTATGTTCAGAAGTGGTTTGTTGTTGTTCTTTTTGGATTTGTCGTTGTTGAGTTTCTAAGTGGCCTTTGATGTTAAGTTGTCTGTCTAGAGTTAGTATTGTGTTACTGTTAGACGTGCTTGGTCGGGGATCCTTCCTTGTCTACTCCCAGCACGGGGGTGGTTGGGTGGAACGTGCTTCGCACCCCGTTGGGTTCCCTTTCTGTTGCAGATGTATCTTTTATTGCAGGGTTTTGGCGGATGTTGATGATCTAGTAATTCTTGTACCTGATATATGTTAAACTTCAGATGTAATGTATTCTTTGATGTATTGTCTCCCACGCGTGTTGGGATGACCTTGTTGTAAATTGTATATGTGGTTATTGAGATGTATGTTCAAACAGTTGTATTTTACTATCATTTGGATGTAATGTATATTCAGGCCATGTATTTATTCAGGAACGATCATTTGTAATAGTTGTGTTATGTCTGTGGTAATATAAATGCTTCATATCTTTATAGTATCTTTCGTTGTCATATGTACATATGTTATGAATATGGTTATTGGTTAATAGATATTTTAAATGATGAAATGGGAATGAATGGGATTACATAATGGTTTAATTATTGTTTTTTTTTATGTTATCGTTGTTATGGGTTAGAATAGTAATGTCACCTCGTGTACCCCAATGGAATTAGTAGTGTAACTTAATACATTGTTATTGGAATACTTAAATACAACCTTATGTTCTTTTAAAAAAATAAAATTGTTCCATTGTTATTAGTTCCTTTGGGGTTCGTACGGTGGGGCGTTACATTACACCTTTAGGATTGTATGATAGTTTTAGGTATGGATTGGTTAGCATCTCATCATGCTGTGATTGACTGTCGACTTAAGACAGTTAGTTGCATTAATGATTTAGGTACGAAAGTGGAAATTATAGGTGTACAAAGACCTATCTCTTCGCGGATGATATCTACTATGCATGTAATGCCCCGTCTTAATAACCTAAGAATGTTGCAAATGTGTATAAAGGTGTAATAATTTTTTTTTTTAAGTTTAATTATTAAGTTAATTAGTTGCATACATTCATTAAGCTATACGACGTTACACTACTTTGATTTTCCATAAGTGACTAAAGTATTTCACATTGCACATATTAATTAATAACATAAACATTAAAGATAAACATTGCATTTCATTTAAAACTCCATTCAAGATATCATAAGGTACAAACTTGTTTTTCCATACATTGCATTTGATAAATATACAATACTCATCCATCATGGTGAGGTAGTTCAATAATAATTACAATTACAATTACAAGTGTTCACCTCATATACAATTGAGGGATGTTTTCAATTACAAGATTTACAAATTACAATGAAGAAAGTACATATAAGTTTCCAAGTGCGAGCTCTCCATTCATGAAGTTCTCGATGCCATGATCAAACTGGGGACCCAACGGAGTAAGGTGCACATTCCACCCAACCATGTGGTACCCGTAGGTCCACCCCCCGTGCTAGGAGATAGTAATAAGGTTACCTAGACCTAATCTACTAACCCTAGACACTAGTACATAACAAATTAATGGTTACATTACTTCCAGATTTAGACAATTGAATGTATTACAAGTACAAGGTTAACTATTATTTTAGGAGTGTCATCACAATATTGCAAAGGTTACCCTGGTGTTTCTTCCTAGGTTCCGGCCCCCAACATGGGTTACCCTGGTAACCTCTTACGAAACCCGGCCCCAATGCAAATCATTGCGGAATCGAATGTCTTTAAGGGAACAAGACACCGATTTGCCATTCCAGGCCTTCTCATCTTATACTCAAGACTAAAGTAGCTCAAGAGTCATAAGTGAGGCATAAGCATCTTGTTAAGAGTTTTAAATCTAACTACTGTGTTCTTAGTTGTCACTGAATTACTAACTCTTTGTAAGTTACCCTGACACCACTTTGTGTGTCGGCCCTTACAAAAAGCCACTCCCCTAAACATAACATGGATTTCTAAGTTCTCTGACTAAGGTTTTCAAGGTGTACATATAACCAAAATCAATATAAAAGACCAAACATGTTATAATGGTCAACAAATCATTGTTCATAAAAACAGGTGTCAAACCACCATGCAAAGCCATGTACACATCCTTAGTTAACACAAAAATTTAACTTAACAATCACAATCCCCACTTTTACAATTGGTCTGGAAGACTTTTTCATTTGAAACTTTCCCAAATTGCCCAACAAAATACACAATTTAAAGCAAATTGAAAATAAATGTTTACCATTCGGATTCATTAAATCCATCTGACAATAGTTTGGAGTATAAAATTAATCAATCAACTAATTCATAATCTATTTTTTTTATAAAAATATGGTAACCAAATTTACATTTATCACAATTTCCAAATCATGTTTAATATCTTGAAAATCCAAAATTATTTTTCCTATCATAACATATATAGAATTTTATATTTTCTATTAAACTTATATATACCCACATTATATCTATATATATATATATATATATATATACATATATATATACATATATATATATACATATATATATATTTATATATACATAAATACATATATATATTTATATATACATATATATATATATAAAATATAACATTAAAATTAAAATCGCGTTTATGAAAAACCATAAGAATTTTGTTTTTAAAAGTTTTAATAAATAAATGTTCAAAACCCTCGGCGCAGCCCGACCGTGACTCCCATAGAAGGGGAGAGGGTGCGGCCCTACCAGGGCTGCGCCCAGCAGCCGTAATGGCTACTGTGCGCAGCCATGGAGGCTGCGCCTCCTCCATGAGGAAATGGGGAGGGTTTCGGCCCTCCCCATAGACTGCAATTTATTTTTAATTTTTTTTTTTTAATATTTTCGCAAAGATAAATCCACAGAAAATAAATTACTTCCGCCTATGGATTTCAATCCATTTTTTTTTAATATAAATATATATTACTAATTCGCCCGTACGGCGTTTCAATTCAGGGTTTGAAAAATAAATAAAATTTCTCCAATACAAATTCGTTGTACAGTGTTTTCACATAATAAATAAAAAGGGCTCTTCACAATCCACTTTGTATATAAAATCATGTATATGTATAAAGATATATATACATACACACAAATTTATCAGGGTTTTTTTTTTTTTTTACACAGAAGATTATAGAAAACTTCTACAGAAGATCAACAGAATTTCAAAAAGGGAAATGGGGAAATTTCAACAGTATATATATATACAATTTTATTTTCCAGATACACTCAATAATTTCCTTTCAGGCGTCTCATTTTTCCAGAAGAAAAGAAACATAATAAATCCCATTCCGGGAATATACAGTAAATTTTTTTTGTAAAATACAGAGGATTTAAACCAAGCTAATTTTCTTTACAAAAGCATTCCTTTTCAAAACCCACAAAATAAAATCTATAAGAAAAATACCTGATTTCCTTTGCTGTCTGATGAAGAAATCCTCTGTTGCCTCTGTTGCTTGAAGCTTCCAATTTCTTTCTCGAGATCCAATTCCAAAACAACCAAAAACCAAAGATCTTCCAATTCCAAAAACAACCAAAAAGCATATACCAAAAATTTTACAGAGCACCAAATAATTTCCCGTGAATAATAGGATAACCTCTGTTGATTTTCCCAGATCCACAATAACCTCCGTGAAGAAATTCCTCAACAAACATCATTATTGCACTGGCACACTTGTCGAGAAGTACAAATATCTTTTTACAACTTCTCGGCAATTTTGCCTTTCAATATTTGCATAAATAATTAATTTAAAATTTAAAATTTTAATATTTAATTTGCATGCCTTATTTAATTTATTTGCAATTTACAATTTCCACATACAATAATTTATTTAATTTTCAAATATTAAATCTATTTACACACACAACTTTTAAACAATTTAATTTAATTAATTTATTTATTTAATTAAATAAATTTAATCTTTTAAGATCAAACCATTTAACCAAATAAGCTAATTAATTAATTAAATAACAAACACTAATTTCTTCAACATTTATAAATTAATTTAAATAATAGTAAATAAAATATAATAAACTATTATTTAAAATTGACATTTTTCCTTTCAACAATTTATCCAAACAGAAGAATGCAAAACAACCTATGACTCAAACTAAAAATAGACAAAGTACAGTAACCGGGTTATAGACTAGACTAGGGTGAACAAAACTACTATCTCCCAATCAACGTATCTGTTGAGTCTTGACACGCTCAGACCTGAGTACCCAGGTGGAGTCGGTGTCATGTACCTGCAATTCCTGCAACTAAGCAAATAACGTGCATATATATATAAATCATTGTACAGGCACACCGTGCGGAGAAAATCACAAATATCACAGGGCACTCGCAAGCGAGTGATGCGATTTCGTTCTCCACACCAATACACTTCACATCAGATTGACGAAATAAATTAACAGTTAGTCCATCATAAACATGTACATAGCAATAATCATCTGAAAATAAACATCTACATTATCTCAAAGCATAACAGGAATCAAATATCGCAATATAATGTATCATCATGTCACTGAATAAATCCACTATCGCTCAAAACCAGCAATCAAAATATCCAAACAAAGTATCATCATCAAACAATGTGAAAACATGTCAGCAAAAAGCATAAGCATAAATGGAGGGGTACTACAATGCAATTAAGGAGATATCTTCATCAGGGTTGTCAACTGTTTGCAACAACAGTTACTGATCTGGAAGAGGGTGAAAGTCGAGAGGTATCTCTTGATGATCATCCTATTCTTAGGGAATTCACTGACATGTTTCCTGATGATATACCTGGAATGCCATCGAAGAAGGATATTGATTTTAGAGTTGACCTAGTTCCAGGAGCTAAGCCTATATCTAGAGCTCCATATAGAATGACGACTCAGGAGTTAGAGGAACTTCGTATTCAATTAGAGGAATTGTTAGAAAAGGGTTTCATTCGTCCAAGTGTTTCCCCTTGGGGAGCACCTGTGATCTTCGTAAAGAAGAAGGATGGGTCACTTAGATTATGCATTGACTATCGTCAATTGAACAAGTTACGATTAAGAATCGTTATCCTTTTCCTAGAATCGATGATCTTTTTTATCATATCAAGGGAGCTAATGTGTTCTCTAAAATCGATTTGAAATCTGGGTATCATCAATTGCGAATTGCTGAAGCTGACATTCATAAAACTACATTTCAAACTCGTTATGGGCACTACGAATTCACAGTAGTACCGTTTGGGTTAACGAACGCACCATCAGTATTTATGAGTTTAATGAATAGTGTATTTCGTACATACCTTGATCGCTTTGTCCTTGTATTTCTCGATGATATTTTGATCTATTCGAGAAACATGAAGGAGCATGAAGAACACTTGAGACAGGTATTGCAATGTTTAAGGGAAAATCAATTGTATGTGAACCTAAAGAAGTGTGACTTCTTTCAAACTGAGATAAAATATCTTGGACATGTGATATCTGGAAAAGGTATTGCTGTGGATCCTTCAAAGATTCAAGCTATTGTAGATTGGCCCGCGCCTACTAATGTAGGTGAAGTGCGTAGTTTTATGGGTCTAGCTGGTTATTATAGGTGGTTTGTTGAGGGATTTTCTAGAATTGGTCATCCTATTACTTCTCTTCAGAGAAAAGGGAAGAAGTTTGTTTGGACAGAGCAATGTCAGTTGGATTTTTAGACACTTAAAGAAAAGTTGACTAATGTGCCTATATTGATTGTTCCTAATCCTACTAAGGATTTTGGAGTTTGCACTGATGCATCCTTAGAGGGCTTGGGAGCAGTTTAGATGCAAGATGGGCATGTGATTGCTTATGAGTCTCGCAAACTCAAAGATCATGGATTAAACTATCCCACTCATGATTTAGAACTTGCTGCAGTTGTGCATGCATTAGTTTGTTGGAGGCATTTTTTATTAGGTCATCGTTTCAAACTTCATACTGATCACCGTAGTCTACAATACATTTTTACGCAACCTAACTTGAATGCTAGACAAAGACGGTGGATGGAGTTCTTGTGTGAATACGATTTTGAAGTGAGATATGTTCAAGGAAAAGAGAATGTAGTGGCTGATGCTCTTAGTCGTCGTCAACATGAGATCTCTGCTACTACTCTTGAAGTAGATTTGAGAAGTCAAATATTAGCAGCACTTCCTACTAATAGATTGTATCAGGAAGTGAGGTCGGAGATTGGATCTGGTAGACCTTTGGAAGGTCGATTTGCAGGGTATATCCTTGAACCAGATGGTATATTACGACATTTAGGTAATATTTATGTACCACATTTTGAGGGTCTTCATAAATTAATTATGTCTGAAGCACATCGAGCTCCATACTCAGGTCATCCTAGTGTTAAGAAAATGCATGCGGATCTTCGGCAATTGTATTTCTGGCCTAGTATGAAACGTGATATTGCTGACTATGTATCGAGATGTCTTGAATGCCAGTGAGTCAAAGCTGATCATCAACATCCCGCTAGATTATTGCAGCCTCATCTCATTCCTAAATGGAAATGGGATATTATATCTGTTGATTTTATTGTTGGGTTACCTATGTCACCACGTCGACATGATGCCATTATGGTAACTGTTGACCGATTGACTAAGGTGGCTCATTTTTCACCAGTACGATCATCTTACAATGCTTCATCCGTAGCTAGGATATTCATGGAGGACATAGTTAGATTGCATGGGATTCCTCGTAGGATTATTTCTGATAGAGATCATGTATTTACATCAGCCCTATGGACTTCATTACAACATGCTCTAGGTACACAGTTGAACTTTAGTTCAGCGTATCATCCTCAAACCAATGGACAAACAGAGAGAGTTAATCAAATATTAGAGGATATTCTTAGAATGTACGTAATGGACCAACAATCACGTTGGGAGGATTATCTGTACTTAGTAGAATTTGCTTACAATAACGGATATCAGAGTTCCATAGGAATGCCACCATTTCAGGCATTATACGGTCGTCCTTGTCGAACTCCTTTGACTTGGGATCGACTAGAGGATAGAGTGTTACTTGGTCCTGAGATGCTTCGAGACATGGAGCAACAGGTTGACCGTATTAGAGAACATTTGATAGCAGCACAGGATAGGAAAAAGAAGTATGCCGATGCACATAGGATAGACCGACAGTTTGCAGTTGGTGATAGAGTGTTTCTTCGAGTGCGACCGCAAAAGAGTCCAATCTGTTATGGAAAAAGCTCTAAGCTTGCGCCTCGTTTCGTTGGGCCATTTGAGATCTTATAGAGAATTGGTCCTATGGCATATCAACTCGCCTTACCACCCAGTTTGTCACGTATTCATGATGTTTTCCATGTATTAGTTCTTAGACCATGTCATCCCGACATTTCTCATGTACTTGATTGGAATGCATTATAGGTAGAGGACGGGCAGTTGGATTTGGAGCCCGTGGCCATTCTACAGTGCTGGACGCTCCGTATCAGGGGTCGAGACATTGATCAGGTGAGGGTCCAATGGGATCCTAGCCATGAGGCTTATGCTACTTGGGAGGATGCGACATGTATGAGGGAACTTTATCCCTATCTGTTCGCAGGCTTTCAGGAGCAAGCCTGATCCTAGGGGGGAAGGATGTAGTACCCCTCCATTTATGCTTATGTTTTCTATTTGCATGTTTTCACACTGTTAGACTTTGGTACCTTGGTTTGGATATTTTGATCGCTGATTTTGAGCGACAGTGGATTTACTTTATGACATGATGATACATTGTATGGTGATAATTAATTTCTGATATGCTTTGTTATAGCGTAGATGTTTCTTTCAGATGTTATTGCTATATATATGTTTATGATGGACTAACTATTATTTATTTGTCAGTTTGATGTGACATGTATTGGTGTGGAGAATGGAATTGCATCACTCACTTGCGAGTGCCCTGTGATGTCCGTGATTTTCTCTGCACAGTGTGTTTGTACAATGGATTATATGTATATGCATGTTATTTGTTTGGTTGTAGGATTGCAGGTACATGACACTGACTCCACCTGGTTACTCAGGTCTGAGCGTGTCAAGACTCAATGGAAATGTTGATTGGGAGGTAGTAACATGGTTCATCCTAGTCTAGTCTTAAACCCAGTCACAGTACATTGTCAGTTTAGTTTGGAGTATTTGGTTGTTTTGTTTGTTCCTGTTTGGATTAATTGCTTTGAAAGAAAAATCTTGTCAATTTAATGATAGTTTATTATATTTTGATTTACTGTGGTTTTAAATTAATTTTTAAATGTTAAAGAAATAAGTTTTACATTTATTTAATTAATTAATTAGTTTGTTTGGTTAAATAATTTGATCATTGAGATTAAATTCATTTAATTAAATAAATTAATTGATTAAATTAAAATTGTTTTAAATGTGTGTGAATAGATTTAATTTTAAATTAAAATGGCTTTATTATGTGGAAATGGCATTTTTGATTGTTAAATAAATTTGCATTTTGAAAATTGGAAATTTTAAATTATTTTAAAAAGGCATGCAAATCTTGAAAGGAAAGATTGCCGGGAAGTTGTTGAAGATATTTGTTTCTTCTCAACATGTGTGCCAGTTGGAATTTATTGCTTTTAGTTGAGGAAATTCTCGGAGGATATCTGGGATTTGGGGAAATACAGAGGGTTATCTTTTTCTTCACGGAGATTAAAAATTGGGTGCTGTTAAAATTTCTTTCAAAGAATTTTCTGATTTCTCTTTTTGTATTGTTGTATATTTGTGGAAGTTCTCTGGTTTGGCATATTGGGAATTGGTGTTCGAGAAAGGTTTTGGAAGCTACAGGCAACAAAGGTTTTCATCACCAGACAAATTTTTGAAGCTAAGGAAACAGGTATTTCCCTTGTGTTTTAATTTTTTATTTTTTTTTGAAAAAGAATGTCTAAGAAAAGAAATTTCATTTAAATTAAAATCCCTGTACATCTCGGGAAAATTTGTTCACTGTATTCTTGTTTTGTAAGGATTTGTTGTTTTCAGAAAACTTCTATAGCTTTCTCTTTGTAGAAAAGTTGGAGTAAATTATTGTGAGGGAAATTATTGTTGAAAAAGAAATTGAATCCTCGGAGAATAAATTAGGATTTGATTGGAAATGTTGTGCGTGTTTCTTTTGAAACACTGTAGAATTTCCCCAATTTCCCTATTGAAACCCTGTTGAAAATTCTTTTTAAAGTAACTCTGTAGAAATTTTGTAGATCTTTCCATATGAAAACTCTGTTGAATTTATAAATATATATAAATTTTTCATATATAAATTGGAATGTGAAAATCTTATATTCCTTAAATGAATATTTAAAAAAAACTGTTCAGAGGAATTTAAGAATTTTATTTGAGAAAAAACAAAAAAACAAAAAAAAAAGAATTTACATATCATCGTACAAGCAAAATTATTAAAATAAAATTTAAAAAATAAAATAAATTTTAATGATTTTGGGGAGGGCCGAAACGCTTCCCCCATTCCATACAGGTGGCGCAGCCACCATGGCTGCGTACAACAGCCAGTGGCTGCTGGGCGCAATCTTGGTAAGGGCTGCGACCTCCCCATAGGGAGGCCGTAGCAGGAGCTACGCGCATTCATAAGGGTTGTTTTATTTTTATAAAAAAAAAAGAATTTTATGTGGTTTGCTTTTTAATGCGAATTCTTTATAATGTATTTTAACTATATATATATATATGTATATATATATATGTATATATATATATATAATAATTTATAATTAATTGTAAGTTTTGTAATTTATTAAGTTTAGAAAAATAATTTTGATATTTTAAGAAAATTTCATGTAAAATTTAAGATTAAATATTTCTAAAATAACAAGATTGGAAGAGAAAATTTAGTCTTTATTTTTATGTGAAATTGTGGAAGTTAAAATTAGATTATTTAATAATGAATTTTAATCAAGTTGTCTTGATTCCATGCAAATTATATTTGATTGACTGGATTTAGTAAATCCAAATAGTAGATGTTTAGTTTTTCCCGATTTGCTTAATATTGTGCTTTTCCTTTTTATTGGGCAAATGGGAATTTTTATGTGATTTCAAGTCTTCCAATTGTAGTCTTTTCAAGGGCGTTAAATTTTACAATGGTTTCATATGTTTGAATAAACTAGGGTAGTGCACTTGGTGTTGTATGGAAAATAGACACCTGATTTATATGAACAAGTTGTGATGTCCATTGTGGTATATCTGGTATTATATGTTGATTTTTGTGCACTCTGTCTACCCTAGTTAGGGAAACTTAGAATTACTTTGTTATATTTAGGGGAGTGGCTCTGTGTGAGGGCCGACACACAAAGTGGTGTCAGGATAACTTACAAAGAGTTAGTAAGTCAGTGATAACTAAACAACATAGTAGTTAGAATTAAAATCTTTAATAAGATGATTATGCCTCACTTATGGACTCTTGAGCTAGTTCAGTCTTGAGTATAAGATGAGAAGGCCTAGAATGGAAAATTGATATCTTGTTACCTTAAAAGATATTCGATTCTGCAATAGTTTGCAAACGGGGTCGGGTTTCGTAAGAGGTTACCAGGGTAACCCAAGTTGGGGGCCGAAACCTAGGAAGAAACACCAGGGTAACCTTTGCAACGTTGTGATGACACTCCACCTAAAATAATAGTTTACCTTGTGTACTTAGCACATTTGATTGTCTTAAATCTGGAAGCAATGTAACCATCAGTTAGTTATGTACTTGTGTCTAGGGTGAATAGGTTATGTCTAGGTAACCATATTACTATCTCCTAGCACGGGGGGTGGACCTACAGGTACCACATGGTTGGGTGGAATGTGCACCTTACTCCGTTGGGTCCCCAGTTTATGTTCGTGGCAACGAGAGCTTCATGGATGGAGAGCTCGTACTTGGATACATATGTGTACTTCTTTATTGCATCATTGAAAATCTTGTATATTTAACATCCCTCAATTGTTTATGAGGTGAACATTTGTAAAATGTAATTGTAACTATTATTGATCTACCTCATCAGATGAATGAGTATTGTAAAGTTATTTCAAATGCAATGTAAAAATCATATTTGTATTTTATACTTTCATGAATGGAATTCAAATGATATGCAATGTTTACTTTTAAGTTTATGTTAATTAAATGTGTGCAATGCTAAATACTAAAGTCATCTATGGAACCTCAAGTAGTGTAACGTCGCGTAACTTAGTGAATGTATGCAACTAATTAAGTTAATATTAATACTTTAAAAAAAAAAATTATTACACTTATATACACTATTGCAACATTCCTTAGGTTATAAGACGGGGCATTACAATGAGTCAGAAAAGATAAGTCTGACCTTAATGTTGGACAAAATTTGTTTGGACATTATGTAACGCCTCGTCGCTTAAACCCCAAAGAACACCTAAAAATGCAACAATTTTTTTTTTTGAAAACATAAAGAATATACACTACGTTTACTAATGCAACTAACATAGCTAATGATTACAAGTTAAACACCTAAGTCCCTTGGGGTACACGAGGTGATATTACGTAATCTATCCCATAACAAAGTTGATAAAAAGTAATTACCAATTCTACTAACCTAACCCAATCATCCTCATATCTTCATTTAAACATTTATTAAAGATAAGCAATGAGACAAGAATAAACCATATAGAAACCATATATGCATTCATAATAGATTTTACTTAGAAATATAAAGAACATATATACTCAAATATAACACAATATTAACGATATTAACAATCATGATTCAAGAATGAATTACATATTTTGATCATACATTACATCAATCTACAAGTACATCTCATTGAGCAATTACTCAAGGTTACATCATAGTTTTACCCATTCACATGGAAAGGTAACAAATCAATACACAGTATAGTAGAAGTACAAGTATACATCTAGAAACATATAAACTTTGGATCAAGATGTCTCTACAAACTTTGCACTGAAAGGTACAACTACAAAATAGGGAAACATAACATCAAAAGACCACTTCCAGAGATTAGCAACAGAACAACTCAAGGGAAAGCTAGAGGAGAGTGTCATCACACAGTCTTTCATGGGTTATCCTGACTTCCTATCTCTAAGTGTTGGCCCCCATCTATGGTTATCTTGACAACCTCACTAGGCACCAGCCCCATAGGGTGACTCGTGCGGAACTGTTAACCTCTCGTGGAGACGAGGCAATGATCTTTCCAACCACAGCCTTCTCAGCCCACCTTTAGTCTACGAGAGCATTAACAGGTGGACGAGGTATCCAAAATTATCTTGTTAATGTTTAACTACGCACCCCCTAATTAATTAATTAGGTTATCACTTATTACTCTAACTCTAACGTGGGTTATCCTGACAGCCCCTTTGTGCATTGGCGCCCACATAGATCCACTCTCCCTAGAAACCCAAAACATAACAACAAATTCCAAGGGGTTGTACCCACCAGTACTCTAAAATACAAAATAGAACAATCGCGAGGCAAAAACCATCTCGGCAAAAGTCATATGAATCAACTCCCATGAAAATGGGAACAACCCAAGTGTAAACTTAATATCATAACTATAGTCAAAATAAAGACAAGTATCAAATTAAAAGATCAAAATTACAACATCATTTCCCCATGCCTCTAGAAGTCCCTAACAAACAACTTAAGTTCTTACAGGAGAATATGCTAATATAGGGGCTTTTCCCACAAAGCCATAACCCAATCAAGCGAAAATCTATCTTGACTCAACAATAATTTGACAACACAATTTTGTCAAAGTAAATAAATAATTGATTCATCCAAAAACATTCAACTTAAATTTAATTAGTTAAAAAAAATACTTATATTCAATTAAACTAATCACCTCATAAAATTAACTTGCTATTTAATCCATCTTCCAACTTTTCACAACATCAACATATATAAAATATATTTTCATATTTATATATATATTAAAAAAAATTATACAATATAATTAACATGATAAAATTAATCATATATTCACTGTATATTTCACACCCATATACTCATATATATATATTAAAATATACATATATATTATATAAAAATATACACACACACATATATATATATACATATATATATATTATATATATTGTAATTCAGATTAAATAGAATTTAAATTAAATAAGATTTAAATTAAATAAGTTTCAAATTTTAATAAAGTAAATATATTTCAAAAAAAATGAATTCATGTGCAGGCTTTAAGCTTGTGTGGGCGCTGCCTATAGCTGACCTCCATGAGGGGGTCACTGTTGTGAAGAGCAGCACTGGGCGCTACCTCCATAGCAGCGCCTCCCCTATGGGGAGCGACGGTATTGGGGGGTAGCCCCAGTCAAATTTAATACTGATAATTAAAAAAAAAAAACAATTTTCGCCATACGAAAATAATACCTATAGCCCTCAAAAAACATAAACAGTATTTTCTAGGAAAATTAGCAAGATTTTCTAGTAGAAAGTAAATTATTTACATAGAAGTTTACTATAGAAATTGTAAAAAAAATTTCCACAGGGGTTTTCAATTTTACAATTTTGACAGAGGATTCAATTTCTATAATAGAGGATCTCATTTTCAATCAAATTTTACAAAATATTTTCTACAAGCAAAATTATTATAGAGGTTTCCATTTCTTAGTTTAACAAGAAGATTTCATTTGCAACCTACAGAGGTTTTCTATTGTTTCTTTAAATGTAGTTTTCCAATTGTTTAACAATATTTTTCTATGAGGCTCTCTGATTTTACTATAAAGATTTCTATAGAGGCAATAAATTAATCACGACAAAACTTCAGCAGCCGTCAAGGAATTTTTTTTATTAAAATAGAAGAACTTTTAAGAAACTTTTCTACACAAAAGCTTCCAACAAATTTTCTACAGAATATAATTTGTACAGACAATCTTTCAAAACAACAGAATAATTAAACAAATAGTAAAGGACCCTGTTTTCCTGAAGCTTGACGGAACGAGGGTTGGAGCAAAGCTTTTCCTTTAGAGTTCAACTTCTAAAACCTTTCCAGAATCTTCACTTCTAGCAAGATGCAAAATGTAAGCCCAAAATAAATTCCAGAAAACCTCCTCAAATTTTAACCAGAAAACCCCCAAAACCCAAAAACAATTCTCAGCCAAATTTTCTTTCTGTGAAGTAACTTCTTGCCATTCATAGCATGCCAATATTCTCTCCGAGAATATTTTTAAACAAGAATTTTTATTCAATTTCCCACTCACTCTCGTAACTAATCCAATTATTATCTAACTATTTTTTAAAAAAATATTTTCTTTGATAATAATAAAGAATTATATGCTATTTAATTAATTTAAATTTCAAGAATTAATACCACTTACCTAATGCAAATTTAAAATTCTAATTCCCATTATAGCATCTAATATTTTTATTTAAAATATTCACTCAATCAAGAAAAATTAATCAATTAATTTAACTACAATTACCTACAAATAATTATATCAACTAAATAACATTAATTAATCACACATAAAATAAAGATTAGTTAAATAACAACTATTCACAAATAAATAAATAAATAAATAATACTAAAACAAAGACAAGATCAACACCACGACACTGTAAGACTCACAACGAGGTGATGGACTTGGGACGAGGACACTTCCTTATTAACTCCCTTTTCAACATCAAACCCGTTGGGTTTATGGGACACGCTCGAGCCTGTCAAGTAGGTGGAGTTGATGTCTAGTACCTGCATCTTGCATAGAAACAAACATCAAGTAGCATGCAAATCTCCATTGCTGACACACCATGAAAGGTAATCATGGGGTAGCAGGGCACTCTCAAGCAAGTGATGCCACTCTGTCCTTTCACCAAGACTCACTAGCAAACACATCAGAAGCCATAGCAACATAGAATCACAACATCACCACATATATTATTAAATAAAAAACATAACATAACCATATAACATAATCACCACATAATGTATCATCAAGCATCATAAGTAATGTCAAGTGCAACAAACCAACCAAACTAAGAATCCACACACAACCAATCTGGTGAACTAATCACCATTACAAACCAAGTACAAAACCAACACAAAAGAGTTTCAACAACACAAGGGGTATTACACATTATGCCCTAGCCATCGTTGAAATGTAGTTGGAACATGGATCATAATAATAACTTGAACCTTCTATTTTTTTATTTATTTTTATTTATTCTTTGCAATACTTTCCCACGACAATTGATTATTACCTGAATCAAATACATATTTTTTTATTAGAAAAATGCATATATTAATAATAAAAAATAATGTACAAAAGGTGCTTTCAAGACAAGAATCTTGAAAGAAACCACAGAAAAAAGGGTTCAACCTCAAAGCACATTAATGAGTATGAAACAATTGCAAGTTGCAAATTACAATACAATCAAATACATATTTGATATGCATATTTCATTGGTTTCATTGTTATGGGTGGAAGTTTTACCCAATGGAAAACATTTCCTTTGTGTTAATTGACTATTTAATTTTTAAAAATTTATGTTTCTTTATAGAGTTTAACTTTGGAAGTGTCTATGTTGCTCAATTATCATTATATATATATATATATATATATATATATATATATATATAGAGAGAGAGAGAGAGAGAGAGAGAGAATTTTATAGTAATTTAAAAAATTACATATTTTTTTTTATATTGAGTTTATTTTAATTTGAGTGTTTTTAATGTAATAATTAGTGTATAAGTAGATATTCTTGCACGAATTTGGTTCATAAAATTATTATATATTGATTTCATTATCATTTGTTTGAAAGATTGATCATGATCTCCAAATCTTTTATTCATCACCTTCTATTAGATACGTGTGTGCAAAACTGAAGAAAAACTTTTTTATAATTGCAAATTTAAACCTTAAACTAATAATATTCAAATTTATACCTTGCTAACATTTTCACTAGTCATTCCAACCCAACCTACCTAGCACACATTTATGTTGTTCTTATGCTATTTTGTTATAACTAAAGATATTCATTTATTTATTATGAAATTATCTTAGACAACTTTAAAATAATTGAAAAACATGATTATAGAACATTTATGATCTAACAACATAATAACATTATAAAAACATTATCTCATCATACATCATTTTACGTGTATCACACACTTACTTCTTATCCCTAATCTATCTTTTTTCTAAGATTTTTTTAATTTCACTATAAATAAATAATTACAATATAAATCTAAACATATTACAAACATTTTCTTTAGTAACAATATATATTTCTTCCTAAAACAATATTATTACACTATTTAAAAAACAAATACTGACCACTACCGTAACACTTATTTAATTTTTGATCAATTTATAAATAAGAGATTCTGTCCTTCCAACACTATAATTAAAACACAGCATATTTAAAACAAGTTTGTCTCTCAACTCATTAAAGTCATGATAGCAAAGGACATTTGCAGGCATGTATTATTCCATGAGCACCATTTCCTTAAAACAAGACAAAAAGTTGGAGAAGTGGATATTTGATAAGAAATGTGATGAATGAAGGGCATGTATGGTGGTGGTGGGATCCACTCTCACATCTTCATCCATCACCTTTTATCAAGGAAAAATAAAATTTTATTTTGATTTGAATACATGGAGTGCCCTACCTCATTTCATGATGAGGTGGATCATTTATTGTCCACCCAATTCTATGCAATTTTATTCCCACATACATTAGAATTGGCAATTTGACCTATTGCCTATATATTCTTTGTAATTTAGAATATCTCTTGGTGAGCACCCACATGTAGGATGTATGTCACTAGTTTTATTTTAGCTTTTTCTAGCATTGTGTTGGGGGTAGGATTTACATGGAATTTTATGTAAATCAAATGATTCTTTTGGATAATTTAGGTTTATTATGAAAAGGAAAATAACTTTTTTTATAAAATAGATAAATATAAGTAATTAAGTATAAATTTATTTGGATTAAATGATGATGATTTAGATTGATAGAGTATGATAATTTGTAATAATTATTTTTGAAATATAAAAGTAAAAAATAGGGTATTTAATTTTATAATTGAAAAATAATAATTTAAATGAGTGTTTTGTATAGGGATTTGAAATAAATGATGGCAATCTAGTATTTTTCTCATAATAAAATGTATGTTTAATCTATCTAGGGACGAGTTTGGAGATTAGGGACAAGTCTATAAAAGTAGATTTGTCTTAAACCTACAAACTTGTATATGAAATCTATAAATTTTGTTCTTCACTTTGCGTGATTCACCTTAGTTTCTTTTGCTTCTTCTAATATCTAAAAAATAGGTAGAATTTATTAATTCCTTGGTAGATTGTCATTGTGTTGATAAGGGATATGTTCTTCCAAATGAATTCATGGAAATGCGTATAAAAGATTAAAATTAAATGACTCTTCAAACATGCATATGATCCTAGAATGTTTGTGCAAATCTAGATTCCTTTTAGTGCAAATAATTCCTTAATTAATCGATGTGTAAAATGAATGCATTGAATGCTTAAATATAAGGACATAACAACACATCACACAAATGTTAGGATTATAGGTACTATTAACCTTGCAATCCTAAAGTCTTGTTATAAATATAAATGGTAAATAATTTATGTACTCCATGGAATATGGAGGGGGCGAAAGTGGATGTTTCTATGTATGTAGGCACAATTATTTATTAATATGTATTCTCTTGCATGTAATTGTAATGTCATTAAATACAAGACCTACAAAGATTTCATTCACAATAAAGGTGAAGCAAAATGGTGCTATTTACAAATCAATTATAACTCATTAATGACATATTCTTCATTCTAGGCACTAGAATTGGGAGTGGAGAATCTTGTTATATGATGGATGAGACTCATATGAGTTGTAACCTCCATAGTGGAGCACTAGAATTGGAGATGTGAAATATCAAGAGTTATTGGTCAAAGATACCTTATGTGATGTATTTTTCACTCATGGATGCATTGATTGAGCACATAGAGGTGTTGGATTTTTTTCATACTATGGTTTTAGTGGTACATGGTTTCAAGAATTCACTTATAGTTTTATCTCAATTATCCTCTATGAATTAGATGATTTGGATAGAGGTTTCATCAGCTATTTATGTTCGCATGAGTTTGGGGATTAAGGAAAAGTCTACAAAAGTGGATTTGTCCTATATCCAAAGACTTGTACTATGAAATATTAAAAAAATATCTTCACTCCACATGATTAGTCTTACTTTCATAATTCAAATGCAACATCAGCAAGTCACATTAGATTATTAAACACTTGATATGTAATGATAAAATATAATAAAACTCAAGGTGTGCAACACAAATGCATCAACTGTAGCAACACAAGTGGAAGGCTTAACCATGTCATGTGAAAAATTCACCATGGTGCATATATGAGAGGGTAGGATTTACTCTAAGGTGAAGATTAAACACTAGTCCATGATCTCATTCTCTTGTGGAGACATGGATTGGAATTAGAGTAACACATGGCTTCATTCCATAACCTAAGATGAAAAAATGCAACTATTTACCTCATGCACAGTTCACACACATACATGGTGGGTCTTAAATCTTACAAGAGTTGAATTTTCACTATTAATTAATGATTTGAATCAACAATCATGTCAATTTTTAAAATATCATATATTCATAAGAATTGAGATCATACATCAAATGCAACAAGCATAAAATAGAAATTCAACTCCTACCATAATGTCAACTACACAACATCATATCATTGATCCTATCTACTTATAAAATTCAAATACTAATAAAATATAGCTTCTAGCTTCATTTAAAATTGATAAAAAATTCATCCTAAATATCTCATAATCAAGATTGTTCAAAAAAGTTATATCCTTTTGAAGATGATAAATAAGTGTTACCAAAATAAGACATCTAATATCATGAAATGAATATCAGTTCCCAAATATAAATGGTTCTAATTTCAAACAACATGATTTAATAGCATTGAATTCAAAACACCAAGATACACCATTACAAATATAAACTACATATTTCTTCTCCTTGGAAGGCTAACAAGTATACTTTAAAATGATAGTAAAATATGATATAGAGCATAAATTTATATGCATCATAATTAAGAAAGGACATGTTACAATAATGAACTTCTTTTCATTTTGATCACAAATCAATGATTAATTTACCTAAATATTTTCTTTTCAAATAAGGTATAATTCAACTATTTTATACATGAGAACAAGTCTATCAATCATGCTAGAATGATAGTAAATTAATTATACAACAAAAATAAGAGCTAGGTGAAAATAAACCACACCATGAGTTTTCAATTAACATCTACTTGCACATTTGTGAAATAAAATATCACTTAATCATTTTTTTGAAAGTGTGAATAGTAATATCTATGATGCTCAAATAAAATTAACCACTTACAAATACATTTTTAACTGAAATGCATACCACAATAATTATTACAATTACAAGCTTGCATCTAAATAATACATGAATGGGCATAGGTTAAGATCAAATAAAAGATTAATTACAATGATAACATGATTACAACCTTTACATAACTCAAGAATAATACAATATGGAAAATATGCCAAACCAAGAACTCTCCAAGATCCCAACTAATCTTCCAAATGGGGACTAGTGGGGAATGTTAGGTACCTACCTCCCAACCATATTAATATCATCAAGTGCAATATATTCCTATTCTACTCTAGGAAACCCCCAAGCCATGAAGATAGATCATGGACACACTTCACACATAAACTAGGGTCTCACACAAGACACCAATAATCCATGTGTCATGGTTGAAAATGGGTATCACACACCATCCAATGCATAATACCATGGGAAAAATAATCTAATAATATAATTCAATGCACAACCACACTTGAATACACACACACACCAAAGGTCCAACACACAATTTAAGGATACCAATACATTAGTAATTTTATGCACAATCACACTTGAATACAAACACAAAAAGGGTTTAATATATAAATGAACACCTAGGTACTCATGACTCAACCAAATGTAGGAGACATAAATAGGCTAATACAATGAGCATCAATACTTTTAATCCACATGCTTATCCTTTACTATTTGTCAACACTAATAATTTCATTTTAATGTAATTAAAGAAAGAAAAAAATACTTCAAATACATATTATAATCCATCCATTAATACATGCTAAAATAATCATTTACACCAACTAACCATAGCATAAAAATAAGGCATGACATCACATCAATAATCATACATATTGCAATCAAAATAAAACAATGATGCATAAGGGTTACGGCCTCCAACCAATAACACACTCGAGAAGAAATGGAAACAACCACCAATATAAAGAAATGATTGGGCATGGCATCACACTTATACAAATAGTCACAAGGACTTACCAAGTATCAATGACACAAAATAATAAGAAAGAACTACTAGGTATCTAGTCATGTTTCAAAAATTCAACTTTAGCAAAAAACAACTTTGACCAAAAATTCAAGGAATTAAAATAAGGTCAAAACACATAACACTCAAATCTAGGAGGTTAGAAAACACATATCCAATGTGAGGCCTTTCAAAGAGTCAACTTTAACTGAAAAACATCAAAGCATGAAAAAAGAGGATAAAAATATGACACCTCTATCCAAAAGTTAGAAATCATATTTCTAACATAAAAATTTCCCTCCAACAAAATAAAAATCTTTTACATGTCCTAAGATAAAAAAAAAAAAACATATTTTTTAATTTCAAAAACCATACAAAAAGCTTAATCACCATTGATGACAACTTCCACTATTCACTAAATTTTACCATAGATAAAAAGTGCACAATTTTAAAATCAAATCATAAACTCTTTCTCTAAATAGGCTAGGGATCGCACTTTTTCAATCACATAGTTTTCTTGGGAAAAATTTTAAGGGTTTTTGGCTATTTCATGTTTCTCATGAAAATGAGAAGAAGCACCTAATCAATTTTCTAACATCTTTTGTTCTAAATCCACCAAATGCCACAAATAGAAAATCACATAAAAATTTAGAGAATTTTTTCTAGCCTAATTGTACCATTTTGAAATCCCAAAAATAATGTGAATCTAAAACTAAAAGAATCAAAATATATAATTCTAATGTATATACTTAACAAAATGAAATTCATTTTATCTTAATAAAAATAAAATGAAATTTGTTCTAATGTAATTTAAAGCATATCCAAACAAGTCATGTGCCTATCACTTTGTGAGTTCGTCAACAATATAAAGATTGAGAATTATCAACAATTCAAATTAGTGGCAAACTAGGTAAACATGGGAAACACCCTTTTATTTGTAATTAGATATGATTGGTTAAACAACAAAAAATATCACAATAATCACAAGGTCACTAAATCGACCATAAGGACTTAGTATAGTGAGAAGGTCAAGTAAATTCATGTCACACTACTCCACATCCATCCACTATTAAAACCCTTGTCTATATATCTTGCATACTTAAGGTGAAACATCAAATTTTATTATAGAGATCATAGTTGAAGCAACATAAGATGAACAAATAGGACATGCAATCTATCGAGGCACATGTATCCATCCTGAAATTACATCATGTCATAATCAAATCAATATAACCTCTATTCCAATCATAAAAACATTAGGACAAGGTAAGGGTTAGTACATGGGTGGGTATCCTCCCCCCAAGGGATTTAATTACTCCTAAAAGTCACCAAGATAAGAATAAAAGCACCACATGAAATCTACTTCACAAAATACAAGGGAAAAAACATAACACCCATAAAGTGAAACCATCTCAATAACATGCGCAAAATAGAGCTACTTAATAGAATATAAAGCATGGTAAAATGAATGCAACAAAATCATAATTCATTTGACAAGAGAATATTTTAATAATTGAAATTCAACACATAATAGAATTGCATTTCCACATGTACATAAGAATCCACACATTCTAATGCATGTTCAAATACAAAAGGAACAAATCATTAAAATATAATCAATGATTTTCCATCATAACAGGTATTTTAATTCATCTATATCATAGGGATAACAACATATTGTTCACATATAGGTCCATGAGGATGTCATAGTCACATCATTGTTGTAAAACCTCGTCTCGCAACCTAGAGGACGATGCACACTGCGAAAGCACAACTAATTTTTTTCTTAAAAGGTAAACCAAGACGAGTAAAGTATCCTACTCTAACCACATACATCCTCTAGGCCACGAAACGCGTCTACATATAAACCCATTACTTATAAAATTAAACCAACCATAGCATATGAAAGTTAAATCACGATCCAACATACATCAAAGCATTAAACCTTTTCAAAATAAAACTAAATCATAGAAATGTAATGAGCATATTTCCATAGATACAACGCCACATAACATCCAATACACCATTAAATCCAATAAAGAATAGATCATAAATATTATTACAATTACATCACAAAGGTTCACCTCGATACAATTGAGGTACTACAATTATACATAATGATCCACAGTTACAATGAATAAAGAGAAGAATAACTCTAGAGAACCACACGAGCTCCTCAAACAAGAAGATCCTGACATCACGAATAGGAAGAGAAACTCAACAGTGTAAGGTGCACGCCACCCAGTCATATGGTACTCATAGGTCCAACCCCTATGCTAGGATATAGTAACAGGTCACCAAGACAAACCTATTACCTCTAGATGCAGGCAATATACAAAATAATCACAGTACAAGTAACAGGACAATGGTCACATTGCTTCCAAAATCACTGAATCAATCACAAACACAATACAAATAAACCGACTGTTGTCATAGGAGAAGTGTCATCACAAAGGTTGCATTGGTTATCCAAAGGAGATCTTCCTAGGTCCTGGCCCCCCTCTAGGGTTATCTTGGTAACCTCTTACGAACTTCGGCCCCACATGCACACCAGAGCGGAATCGATTATCTTTCAAGAAGACAAGATAACAATCGTGCCATTCCAAGCCTTCTCGACTCATCTCAAGTCTAACACAAGCCCTTGAGCCAATGAGCGAGGCTAAATTACAAAGTTAATGTATTGAGCTACCCATTCCCTAAAATAGGTTATTTAATTTCCACTGGTTAAACTGACTCCCACACGAGTTGTCCTCGGACCACTTTGCGTCCCAACCCTCGCTGAAAGCCACTCCCCTATCGACAACACATAACTCAAACTACATGCCAAGGGTAGACAGTGCACTAAAACTGACAACAATAACCAATACACCTCAAAAGGTAACACATCTCTAAAGATGTCCAATTCTAAATCCAAATACGTGCACTACCCAAGAAAACTCAAAGGGTGAACTAAAGTTACAACAACCCCTTTTCACAAATTACAACTCTGAAAGACTTAGATTCTCATAATAACAATTACTTCCCTCCAAGTACACAATTACAGAAACACGTGCTTTTATAAATACAACTTCTAGCAATTAAAGAAATGTTATTATTATGATTTCCTAAATCCATTACAATCAATTTCACATATTTCAAAAGCACCATTTAAATATAATTCCATTCAGTAGTCCATAATGATTAAAACAAAAGTTTAGTTTCCTAATCCACAATTATAGATAAACAAATCCCAATCTTACTAATAAAATCACTTCATTATAAGAAATAACAACTAGTGCTTGCATGCACTTTCCCATTTAATATTGCATTAAAATAAATCATTTACTAACTTAAAAATAAACAATCTAAATAACTATATTTATATATATATATATATATATATATATATATATATATATATATATATATATATATATATATATAATTATATATATAAATATAATAAATATATTATTGATCAAATAATATAAAATACATTTAACTCGTAATACATATATTATATATAATATATATTATATATAAATATATATGATTAAATCAAAATCTCCAAACATTCAAAAAAATGCAGCATAAAACAAATGCACACACAAGACTAAGTCCTGGCTGCGGCCTCCCCACGTAGGGTTCACTACACTGTGGGCAGCGCTGCACACAGCAGTGCACCCCTGTGTGGGTGCGACTGGGGGTTTCAATCCCCTGGCCCCCAAACATTAACACTCATTTAAAAAAAAAAAGACTATTGTGCAGTATTCCACCGTACGATGATTCTTTGAATTTGCCTCTCAATAAATTCACAGGGTTATTTAATTGACACAATATATATATATGCATATATATTTTAATATATATGTATATATATATTTTATATGCAATTAATCCAATCACAGGTTCAAGTTGAGCAATAATTTTTCACAAAGGAGATTTTCTACAGAAAGCTTAGAAATTCATTTTTCTTAGATAACCAAAAAGAATAGGGAGAACAAAATAGAATGAAGGTTTTCTATAGAGATCTAAATTCCTTTTGTATCAATTTATTTCGAATGAACAAACAACACAGAGGATTTTTAATTATTTTCTACAGAGGTTCAACTTTCATGACAATCTTTTAAAAGAAAGAAAACAAGAGCTTCTATAGTATAGAAAATCTTTTCTTAAACATTTCCAAATTGCATTACAATAATAAAAACAACTTTTCAATTCAAAATTCACAAAAACAATAAAAGAACCTGTTCCAGAAGAACTGTTGCCTCAAGAAATGTTGTCGAGCTTCTCTGTAGTTTCAATTTTCCAATGTAGCCAAAGCTTCCTCCAGTGCAATTTTCCTCTTTCCAGAAAACACAACAATACCAGAACCAAGAATTCTACAGCAAGATTTAAAAAAAAACCTTTGAGAGATCCACAATTTCCTCAGCAAATTTTTCAACCAAACAAAAACTCTTCCCGTGAAACAACTTTCTTCCCTTTTCCCAATCCTTCCTCCGAGAATCAATTTACAACCATAAGATAACAAATTTCTAACTCACAGTTACCCCAACAAAATATTTTTTCCCTCAACAACCAAAGATATTTTCCAACCACATGCATTTAAATAAAATAAAACAATTTAGTAATTGCAACCAATTTAAATAATCTTATTTATTTAATTACCATTTATTTTTAATAATAAAAATTACTCAACGACATAACTAAATTAAATTTATTTATTTTAAAGCCTTCACAACAATAATTCAATTAAATAGATATTTAAATCAACACCACATTTAATCTACAAAATTAAATTTGCACCATAATAAAATACCCAGAACAACAATGATACGACTAAGACCAAAACTCAAACTGACACACTATACTAGGGTAAAGATATGACTAGGTAGCTCGTTACTATCTCCCAATATTACTATTGAGTAGTGGACATGCTCAAACCTATGAAACCAGGTGAAGCTAATGTCCTGTGCTTGCAATCCTGCAAACAAGCAAATGTCGTATATGTATACAGATAGTAATTCATACACACCGTGAAGAGAGAATCGCAGAAATCACAGGGCACTCACAAGTGAGTGATGCAATATCATTCTCTTCACCAATACAATGTCACATCAACTGACGAGATAATATATCAATTAAACTACAATAAGCATATATAGCAATGTAATCACAACTAAGCATCTATGCAAACATAGAGCATATTAACATAATCACCATGCATATAATGTGTCATCACATCAATATAGTCTATCATCGCTCCACTGTTAGGGATAGAATAACAATATCATAAAATAAAGTCTAACAAAGTATCTGAGCTGTCAAGAAAACATAACAAATCGGAGGGGTGTCACAATTGTACCAAGAAATTAAATATAGGTGCAAAGTAACCAAAGATATAAGAACCAAGTGGAATGATGGTCTCAACCCATGCTTCTTGGGGCCCCTCCATATATTTTCACAATTGACAAGTACATATAATTGGTATAAGGAGATTAGCCTCTAATAGATAGTCAACATAAAGATATACATCATTAGGAAGGTAATTGGGTTATGATTTCCCTATAAAAACCCACATTTGTAACACCCCTCCATTTTGGCTCTTTTGATCATACAGTGTTCTTCTTTGTTATGTTTGTTTTTGTTTATACTTTGACTATGGTACTTGGTTACTATTTAATCGCAAACTGTAAAGCGATGTGAATGTTATATTTTGAGGTGATGGTATTTTACTCTGTTGTTATCATTATGGCATGCTTTGAATTAGCTTAACTGATATTTAATTAATGATGCTTTATGCTTGAGTATACTATTGATGTTAGACTCATCAGTTAGTAATTTTGTATTGGTGAAGGGGATGGGATTGTACCACTCGCTTGCGAGTGCCCTAAGATTCTGAGATTTCTTCTTCACGATGTGTTTTATTATGTTATATATATGTATGTTTGATATACTCTTTGTTCACAGGTTGACAGGACAGGACATCGACTCCACCTGATTTCACAGGTTTGAGCGTGTCCATTGGCCAACGGTTTTCGATTGGGAGATAGTAGCTAGGTTTTCCATGCCAAGTCATCACCCTAGTCATAGTGTTTCATCAGTTTTTAGTCATGTTAAGTTGCTTCTTTGTTGTTCATCTCTCCTTGATTTATTTAATTTCAAGTTGAAAAAGGTAAATAAATGGCTTTTTGTATTTCGGATGTTATTAAATAAATCCAGTTGTAGTGTTAGAAATGTTATTTAATTTATTAATTAATTTAATTTAATTAATAAAATAATCTAATCTTGGATTAGATTTATTTTTTTGATTAATTAAATTAATTGTGTGGAATTAAATCAAGTTATTCATTTTAGGAAATTATAATTGTTAAATTCTTTTTGAAATGAAAATTTTAAAAGTGTTAAAGTGTTTTGAAAAGAAAATTTTTAAAGTTAAATTCTTTTTGTTGGAAATGATTTTTTTTAAAAGCATTCAAATTTCTTTTGAAATGGATTTTTTTTTTTAAAAAACAGAAAAGAAATAAAGTCATGTTGAAAAGAAATTTGTTTTTTAGTTTTAAATTTTCAAAAAAAGCAAAATATCTCCAAATTGGATAGAGGAGCAATAACTATGGTGGATAGGATATTTTGGGGAAGGTTGACTAAATTTGGGGAAGATATTTCATTTTAAAAAGATATTGTTGTTAAAAGGAAAGGGAGTTCTGGATGTTTGTTTTATGCATTTTTGGATTTTGGGTGAAGATTTTGGAAGAGCTTTGGAAAAATCTTCTTGCAAGGAAGCTCAACTTTCTTCTTCAAACTCTCCTTCAAGCTTCAGATTACAGGTTCTCCTTGTTTATTGTTTGGAAATTTGCATTTTCAATTTAAAAACTTGCTTGGAAATCTTTTTGAAAACCCTGTTGAAATCTTGAAGAAATTTAGATTTTTTTTGTAGAAAAACAAAACTTGCAACTGAAATCTTCAATTTTAACAATAGAAAAATGGAAAGAAACAAAATGAAATTTGAAAACCTCTATTTTGGATTTGAAATTTTTCATATCAAATTTGAAATTTAAACCAAGAAATTGTGTTTGAAAATTTAATTTTATTGTAAAAATTATGTAGAAAAGTTGCACAATTTGAGTGTAAAATGGGGATTTAGGTATATATTTATAAATATGTCTGTATGTATGTATGTATATATATATATTATAAATATATTTTTCTTCATTTTGGAAATGTTTGTTTTTTAAAAATTTTACACAGAAAAAAAATTCTGGTAAAATTCTAAGAGCAGGGGAGAGTTATTTTAATTTTTATAAAAAAAATATAAATAAAAAATTGTTTTTTTATTGTATATATGGGGGGGTGAGGCGGCCATGGCTGCACAACCGTGCCCCCAGTGGAGGGCGTTGCTGTGGCAGCGCTCCCCACAGTCTGTGGGGGAAGCACTGCCACAAGCAGGGCAACCTCCATAGGGAGGCTGGGTGCAGCCTGTGGCTACGTCCTCCTCCCTTTTTGGGGGTCGTGGACCATCAAAAGAAAAGAATTTTATTTATTTATTTATTTTAAATTTTATTTATTTTATATTATAGTATATATATATAATATATATATATATATGTTATATATAATAATTATATATTATATGTATATATATTATATTAGTATTTAAATAATTTTTTTTTTATTATTATTATTTTTTTAAATCGGATTCAGAATTTAAATAGTTGATTTGAAATATATATATTTAAATATATGTATATGTTGGTATATACATTATGTATATATTTTTACATGTATATTTAATATATATTTATATTTAAATATAAATTATTTAAGATGATTATTGTTATTTTAGTAGAAGCAAAAAAAATGTTGATTTTATAATCAAATGATTTTATTTAAATTTTGATTTTGAATATTATGTATGATTAAGAAACATGGAATTAAATTATTAGTTTTAAATTTCTCAACATTGCAAATTTAATTTTATTTACTCTTGAGTATTTTGGAAGTAATGTTAATTGAGTTAATTGGATTTAGGAAATCCTAAAGTAGGTTATTGAATTGTTGATTGTCCTTTCGTCATGATCTCTCTCTCTTTCTTGATGTTGGGCAATAGAGTTATTTGTTATGTAAGTCTTCCAGATGGGGTTTTTATTTAATTGGGTGGGTTGTCGTATTATGTTAGTCAACCTTTGTAATGCCTTGGGTAGGGCGTATAGTTGTATCCTATTGTTTTACCCAGTTTTCACGAACGGGGATGGTTTGTGCCTCCTTTGTATTAGGAGTGGTTTGTGTGGTTTGTGTCTCCTTGGATTAGGAGTGGTTTATGTGGTTTGTGCCTCCTTTGGAAGGAGTGGATTATGTGTTTTGTTGCCTCCAGTATTTGGAGTGATTTTTCGTTATGTGTTCCTCCTAGAGTTGGAGTGGTTTTATCTTGTTAGTATGCACTTGGGATTCCCTTGGTGATTGGTTTTGTTAGGGTTAGAGATGGCAGATCTAACAATTAAATGCAGATTTTATATAATAAACAGAGAAACTAAAACATACACAAAATAAATCATAACACAAAATTTAACGTGGTTCACCCAATCTGGGCTACATCCACCAAACTGTAGCCATCCAATACTTTTATTATCCAGTGAAAAACCTATTACAATCTTGCGAATAATCATGTTTTTCATCATACTGAAATACCCATCTGAACCCCTTTTTACCAAGCTTAGAAGCTTCCAGATTTTAGGGTTCTACAAAATCGGATTTTTCTTTTTTCATTGATTTTTCCCTTTTTCGGTGATCACGCAAAAAAGTAGGAAGAAAATTTTTCTCGGGGGCTGCCGCCCCTGAACCCCGGCAAGGTCAGGGGGCTAGGATGTACAATATACAATGGGCTATACAATATAGCATGATCAGTTGCCACATACCAACAATCTCCCACTTGGAGACTGATCCTGGATGACACTGCTACAATTACAGCTCCCACTGGAAATAAGTACCTTGGACCTTGCTGCTCTATTATACTTAAATTCAACCTTGAAGA
>VDFB02363647.1:0-25428 GCA_007258455.2 Sequoia sempervirens | reverse complement strand
ATCAATATAGTCTATCATCGCTCCACTGTCAGTGATAGAATAACAATATCATAAAATAAAGTCTAACAAAGTATCTGAGCTGTCAAGAAAACATAACAAATCGGAGGGGTGTCACAATTGTACCAAGAAATTAAATATAGGTGCAAAGTAACCAAAGATATAAGAACCAAGTGGAATGATGGTCTCAACCCATGCTTCTTGGGGCCCCTCCATATATTTTCACAATTGACAAGTACATATAATTGGTATAAGGAGATTAGCCTCTAATAGATAGTCAACATAAAGATATACATCATTAGGAAGGTAATTGGGTTATGATTTCCCTATAAAAACCCACATTTGTAACACCCCTCCATTTTGGCTCTTCTTTGTTATGTTTGTTTTTGTTTATACTTTGACTATGGTACTTGGTTACTATTTAATCGCAAACTGTAAAGCGATGTGAATGTTATATTTTGAGGTGATGGTATTTTACTCTGTTGTTATCATTATGGCATGCTTTGAATTAGCTTAACTGATATTTAATTAATGATGCTTTATGCTTGAGTATACTATTGATGTTAGACTCATCAGTTAGTAATTTTGTATTGGTGAAGGGGATGGGATTGTACCACTCGCTTGCGAGTGCCCTAAGATTCTGAGATTTCTTCTTCACGATGTGTTTTATTATGTTATATATATGTATGTTTGATATACTCTTTGTTCACAGGTTGACAGGACAGGACATCGACTCCACACATGGGTTTGAGTGTGTCCATTGGCCAACGGTATTCGATTGGGAGATAGTAGCTAGGTTTTTCGTGCCAAGTCATTACCCTAGTCATAGTGTGTCGTCAGGTTTTAGTCGGGTTAAGTTGTTCCTTTGTTGTTCATCTCTCCTTGATTTATTTAATTTCAAGTTGAAAAAGGTAAATAAATGGCTTTTTGTATTTCAGATGTTATTAAATAAATCTAGTTGTAGTGTTAGAAATGTTACTTAATTTATTAATTAATTTAATTTAATTAATAAAATAATCTAATCTTGGATTAAATTTATTTTATTGATTAATTAAATTAATTGTGTGGAATTAAATCAAGTTATTCATTTTGGGAAATTATAATTGTTAAATTCTTTTTGAAATGAAAATTTTAAAAGTGTTAAAGTGTTTTGAAAAGAAAAATTATAAAGTTAAATTCTTTTTGTTGGAAATGATTTTTTTTTAAAAGCATTCAAATTTCTTTTGAAATGGATTTTTTTTTTTAAAAAACAGAAAAGAAATAAAGTCATGTTGAAAAGAAATTTGTTTTTTAGTTTTAAATTTTCAAAAAAAGCAAAATATCTCCAAATTGGATAGAGGAGCAATAACTATGGTGGATAGGATATTTTGGGGAAGGTTGACTAAATTTGGGGAAGATATTTCATTTTAAAAAGATATTGTTGTTAAAAGGAAAGGGAGTTCTGGATGTTTGTTTTATGCATTTTTGGATTTTGGGTGAAGATTTTGGAAGAGCTTTGGAAAAATCTTCTTGCAAGGAAGCTCAACTTTCTTCTTCAAACTCTCCTTCAAGCTTCAGATTACAGGTTCTCCTTGTTTATTGTTTGGAAATTTGCATTTTCAATTTAAAAACTTGCTTGGAAATCTTTTTGAAAACCCTGTTGAAATCTTGAAGAAATTTAGATTTTTTTTGTAGAAAAACAAAACTTGCAACTGAAATCTTCAATTTTAACAATAGAAAAATGGAAAGAAACAAAATGAAATTTGAAAACCTCTATTTTGGATTTGAAATTTTTCATATCAAATTTGAAATTTAAACCAAGAAATTGTGTTTGAAAATTTAATTTTATTGTAAAAATTATGTAGAAAAGTTGCACAATTTGAGTGTAAAATGGGGATTTAGGTATATATTTATAAATATGTCTGTATGTATGTATGTATATATATATATTATAAATATATTTTTCTTCATTTTGGAAATGTTTGTTTTTTAAAAATTTTACACAGAAAAAAAATTCTGGTAAAATTCTAAGAGCAGGGGAGAGTTATTTTAATTTTTATAAAAAAAATATAAATAAAAAATTGTTTTTTTATTGTATACTCTGCAGTATTATGGCTGCCTGGCTAGCTTCCCAATGGAGTTCTTGTTGTGCAGAGCTTATCCATGGGAGGTTTGGGTGCGCCTTGCTACGTCCTCCTCCCTTTTTTGGTTGTGGACCATCAAGAAAAGGTATTTTTTTATTTATTTTATATTATATTATATTATATATAATATATATATATGTTATATATAATAATTATATATTATATATATAATATATATATATATATATATGTATATATTATATTAGTATTTAAATAATTTTATTATTATTATTATTATTTTTTTAAATCGGATTGAGAATTTGAGAAAATATATATTTAAATAATATTATATATTTAAATATATGTATATATTGGTATATACATTATGTATATATTTTTACATGTATATTTAATATATATTTATATTTAAATATAAATTATTTAAGATGATTATTGTTATTTTAGTAGAAGCAAAAAAAATGTTGATTTTATAATCAAATGATTTTATTTAAAATTTGATTTTGAATATTATGTATGATTGAGAAACATGGAATTAAATTATTAGTTTTAAATTTCTCAACGTTGCAAATTTAATTTTATTTACTCTTGAGTATTTGGAAGTAATGTTAATTGAGTTAATTGGATTTAGGAAATCCTAAAGTAGGTTATTGAATTGTTGATTGTCCTTTCGTCATGATCTCTCTCTCTTTCTTGATGTTGGGCAATAGAGTTATTTGTTATGTAAGTCTTCCAGATGGGGTTTTTATTTAATTGGGTGGGTTGTCGTATTATGTTAGTCAACCTTTGTAATGCCTTGGGTAGGGCGTATAGTTGTATCCTATTGTTTTACCCAGTTTTCACGAACGGGGATGGTTTGTGCCTCCTTTGTATTAGGAGTGGTTTGTGTGGTTTGTGTCTCCTTGGATTAGGAGTGGTTTATGTGGTTTGTGCCTCCTTTGGAAGGAGTGGATTATGTGTTTTGTTGCCTCCAGTGTTTGGAGTGAGTTTTCATTAGGATGTACAGTATACCATGGGCTATACAGTATAGCATGATCAGTCACCACATACCAACAGGTTTGTATGTGTTGTCAAGTAGAAGAGTGGCTTATGTTAGGTGCTAGAGCCCAAAGAGGTAAAATGGGTAACCTTTAGAGGTGGTTTAATCAAGTGATAACTAAAACAATATACTTAGAAGTTTGGGTAGTATTTCACATTAATTAAGATAATTTAGCCTCACTCATAGACACAAGTGCTCGTATAGGCTTGGGATGAGTGGGAAGGCCTAGAATGGCAAGGTCATCTATCTTGTCTTTACGAGAGGTATTTGATTCCGCATGTGTGAGTATGGGGGTCGAGATTTGGTAGAGGCCACCAAGACAACCCATAGTGGGGGTCAGAGCCTATGAAGATTCCTAGAGGATATCCCATGTCGAGCTATGTGATGACACTCTTTCTATGACAAGAATTGGTATTTGGTTTTATGTGTATGGTTTTCTTATCTTACCTGATCTATTTTATTTCTGGAAGCAATGTGACTTGTGTCAGTGACGTTAGAGATGTACTTGTGTTAATTCTTATGGTTGTATGGTTCATGTGGTTGGTTGTGTCAGTGTGAGTTAGCCTATGTCTAGAGGTTGATGGTCTTGTATAGGATTCCTTGTTACTATCTCCTAGCACGAGGGGTTAGCCTTCGGGTATCACACGGTTGGGTGGAACGTGCACTTTAGTCCGTTGGGTCATCTTCTTGTTCATGTGGACGAGATTTCCAGTTGGAGAGCTCGTGGGATCCAGTTTCATTTCATGCTTTATTCATTTCAATTGATATTGTATTTTATTACCCCTCATTTGTTATCGAGGTGGAATTGTGTAATATGTAATCATGCTTATTAGATTTACCTCATTCGGGGAATGAGAGTTGTAATTGTATTGTAAATTATATTATTGGAAACATGTGGTATCTCTTATGCTTTGATGTAATTTATCATGTTTGGAATGTATGTGTTTATGAATTTATTAAGTAATTAAATGTTATGGTTTCTATTCATGTTTCTTGTTTGGGTTTTAAGTAAACTCAGTCTCGTAACCTTAGGGGTTGTTGGCAATGGGTAGTGAACTTGCATGTTAATTGTACTTAAAAATAAATAAAAAAATAGTATGTTTGAGTAGTTAATTGCAACTTCCCCTAGGGTTGTGTGGCGGGGCGTTACAACATTTACCTCTATCTTATTTTTTCCTACGCGTACTTCCTTATACATGTTCAAATAGAGATGTCTCTTCATTGATGTGGTGAGAATAGCATCACTACATGAGACTAAAACTCACAAAAAATAATAATCTAGCTTAGCCACTACAAATTGAAAATTCCAAAAGAAAAAAATTAGATCTAACAATAAGGTAAATAAATGCATGCAATTTTAAAAATAAATCAAATGTAACAACATGAATTACATGGAAATTGAAAGGTATTTATTAATTTCTAAACTAATTTCACAGAAGTTCAAATAAAATTTTGTCCCACACGAGCAAGATAAAAAGGTTACTAATAATAGAAATAAAAGATCACAATCCTTAAAAGTTGTACATTACATCAACTACACTAGTTCACCAGTAAGGAGGGTAGTCATGATCATGACTATTATATAGTTCTTTGTGTGTTTTTTGTAGAATTTGGCATATAAAATACCCACATAGCATGGTATCATACTCTATATAAAGGGTGTGTAAAATCCATATACTCATGACCATGACTTCCCTCCTTATTGGTGAACTAATGTTAGTCACATAGTGATGTAATGTGCAACTTTTAAGGATTGTGATATTTTATTTCTATTATTGGAAACCTTTTATCTTGCTTGTGTGGGAAAATATTTTATTGTATCTTGCATGAAATTAGATTATAAATTAATATTTACCTTTTCAATTTCCATGTAATTCGTGTTGTTACATTTGATTTATTGTTAAAATTACATGCATTTATTTACCTTATTGTTAGATTTTAATTTTTCTATTAGCCCCACCCTCACAAGTAGCCATTGCAAATATGAGGTATTCTCAATTATATTTCATAATTCCCTCAAGGACTTTGGTGCAAGTATAGCTTTAGTACTATCTTGTGTGATTTCCTCAAGTTTTTTGTGCACAAGTACAACCATAGTAATAGCCTTGCATGATGCCATTAAAGCCTTTAGTGTAAATAATATCATAGTGCCTTCTTGTGTGATTCTCTCAAGGCCTTTATTGAGAAGTATGTCTACAATAATCTTACACAATTATCTTAGGTCCTTTACCATAACATATCACAAGTCAAATTACAACACAGTTAATACTCTAAAATGGTAAAAAACAATTAACAATTTATATAATTGTTAACTCTATGATAATATCAATGTTTTTAAAATATGACACATTCAAAATTGAAATATAAAATGCAAAAAATAAGAGCAATCCTATAACAAGTATCATACCCTCAATAAAAACACATTCCCATAACAAACTATACCCAAGATCACATGTTAGATGCCAATAGTACCATCAACAAAATAATGGATTATAGGCTAGCATTGTGAACCACTCAAGGGTCCATCCAATTAAGAAGATAAACTTTCCTAGGTATGGTTAGTCACCCCAAACTAATGAAAAAACATGTTACCATAGCTTCCTAAGTCTTCCTCATATCTACTTAACTCCACACATGTCAAGGTTATTGATCCTAAGGTTGGCTCTCAACAAAGTGTACAAACAAGCAACCATAGAAATATGAACCCAACATACTTACATAGTTATGCACACAAGATCCAAATATGGATACACAAATCATGTATAGGGTTTTCATAACACATCAAATGTACACTCATAATGGGGTAATCACATTCACACGGGAACACAATACATAGTTTCATTTTTTATATTCATTACTTAGTGTTCAAAATAAATTTCTTATGCATAATTATGTAAAATAATTATCACACATTTTTCTAATAAATTCACCCAAACATCAATTATAATTAATATTTCCATGATATATAAATATAATCCAACCATAATTTTGTATTGAGGAACATCATAATGCATCCAAACATGCTCACCAATGTATTAGTATTTAAGAGTAAATCAAAACAACAATATTCTAACTCACAAGGTGGTGTAGCACAATCAAAACACACATGAAGTGCCCTATTTTCCAAGATCATACTAAGTACAATAAATATACTCATTTAATGCCAAAATTTATTAAATAACAACACACACTAACAAGAATCCAATTGGGGACTTAATTCTTTACTCAAACATTCTATCATATCAATTCCAAGAATTTCTTCCACATGATGATATAAATAATTTGTAATAAGATCCATACATTCAAGAGTATAAAATAAAAAACTCGCATACTAGAAGAGCATACACCAATGGTCAACACCATGAGCACAATAATTCAATCATTGAATACAAAAGGAGAAATACATTTGGGTACACTCTTGTTCTAATCTAAAAAGAAAATATTTCAATGCAACGATTTATTTTCATATACCAACATATAAACTATGCAAAATAGTAAGCACATAGGTAAGGTCACAAGCCACATGATTCACTATTTCTAACATTTAAAAAAATCATCATTCTTTATGAGTTCAATGCATATGATTTGATCATAACTACTTTCCCAAGTTTCCATATGAATCATTCATCGAGAAAGTATATAATGCTTCACTCAATGCATAACTGGCATTAACAAATCTACGTTTTCAAAATAAGTTTGATGATATCACTTGAAGAATCAATAAGGCCTATCACACACATGGAATGAAGAAAATAGAAAAAATAACATAAGGGTATTACTAACCTTCACACATAGTATACTCTAGCACACAACCACATAGAGAATTGATACCAAGGAACATTCACAAGATGCACATAGAAACACCTATCCAAGACAAGCACCAACAAAAAAACACGACTTAGAACTCCCAATGTTACAATATGGACTTTAATACCAAATATAATACATCAAGATTTCACCCAAGACATTAATGACAAAATATGGATGAACATATTTCTCATGATGTAAATGTAACATCAACAAGTCATATTACATACCTACAATATCAAGATGGCATGAGTTATAAGTTATGCTTTATTTCTTGACATGGGGGCATATTTCCTAAGATTCATACATGATCAAGATATATGTAATATGTAATAAGATCCATACATGATCAAGATTATAAAACATAAAATTTACATCATGAAAGTGCATGCAATTTGAGCATAGTAATTCAAACATCATACATAAGGAAAAATACATTTGGGGACTCTTGTTCTATCTTAAAAATCAACTCCTTCAATGTAACAATTTCTTTTCATATATACCAACATGTACTCTATGGAAAATGACAAGCACATAGTTAAGGTCACAAGCCACAATTCAATATTTGTATCACTTCAAAAATATACATCATTCTTCATGAAATCCATGCATATGACTTGATCATAACTTCTTTCTCAAGTTTCTATTTGCATCATTCATGAAGAAAGTATACAATTCTTCACTAAATGCATAACTAGCATTATCAAATCTACCTTTTTAGAATAAGTTCAACATGATAACACTCAAAGCATCAAGAAGGCCTGTCATGCACATGGGATGAAGACAAAATTAAAATAATATTAGGGTCTTACTATCCCTCACACATAGTATGCTCTTGCACATGACCACATGGGGACTTGATTTCAAGGGACAATCACAAGACACACATAAAAACACATGGACAAGATAGGATCCAACACAAAAACATAACTTAGAACTCCTAATGTTGCAATATGGGATCTAATACCAAATGTGATACCAAAAGTTGAACAAATTTATTGTGATGTAAATGCAACACCATCAAGTCACATTACATACAAGTACACACTCAAGATGCCATGACTTATGTTGTATGCTTTGTTTCATGACTTGGGGGCGTATTTCCTACTCATTCTTCTATATTTAACTCATGCTTTCATATGTTACATGACTACTAGATGCTTTGTATGACTCTTTTTCCTTCATATTATTCATCTTTGCCACCTATGTTCTAACATGTTTTCTTGCTGCTTTGTATGTTCCAAGGTTTTTATGTTTCTTATGTCCTACATTTAATATATCAATTATCACATGTTTCTTGTTATGTTCCTATGCTACATGATTTTATGATGTCTAGATGTGCTTCTTATGTTCCATGCTTATATGATGTTATCTCTATGTCATGTTCATTGTACTTATTATATTTACCTTTATCATAATCTTAATACTTTTTATATTTACATCTTATATTATGAGACTTGCATGTTTCCATATGTTTATCATGCTTATATCTTAAGCTCACATGTCTTAAGTGTTTATAATCCTTATCATGTTTACCTCTTACATGTGGTTTGATATTTATGATTGTTGTCATCATTATGATTACATGTATACAATCCTTATTATATTCATATCTTATGCTTACATATTATGATCTTTGTCATCTTTTTCATCTTTTTTTTGCCTACTTAATCTTTATCTGATGTATTAACTCTAAATTAGATTAATTAAATTGTGCCGCTTGCTTGAACGATATTATTCTTCAAATTTTGAAAATGAAAAGATATTATTTATAAATTAAAAATTATCTAACTTAAAGATATTTTGAACATTGAAAATGAGAGGAAATCACTACTTTTTTTTTTGGGTTGAATAAAGCAAAAGGAATTACAAAGAATAATAAATGCAGTCCAAAAAGATGACTCCTAAGAGAGAAAACAACAGCACTAAATTTTTTTACAATGTCTCAACAGAACAGCCAATAAGCATCAAGCTTAAGACACCATTGAAAAACAACAATAAAGATTACACAAATACAATCACTACTTAATAATCTAAAAGGTGTAGATTTCAGAAGAATTACGTTTGAAAATGTTAATAAAAATATCAAATTAGAGAAAGGATCAAGAAACTCTTTTACACGTATGTGCACACACCCCAAGGGACATTGTTTGGACATAAGCTTGGAGAAATCTGTGATATGACATGGAGGGTGAAGTGGTTGCAGATTTGATTATCAGCATTCATCCAGCTGGAAATCATTATAAAGAGAAGGTGATGTCCTTACCCCCTGATCAAGACACCCGTACAATTATTGCTCTTCTTTCTTACATATGTCCATTCCCTGGAATTCACCACAAGAAAAATACAGAGCTCCTATTTAGACCCTGTTGTGGCGGCGGATGAAGTTTCACTCTTTTCTTCTTTCCATGGAGAAAAGACTAAGTCCGTCAAAGAGGACAAACTAGAAAATTCTCATAATTGAAGTATAGATAGGCATGGATGGCCACTGCAGTGATGACTCATCCAAATGAAGCTGTTCACAGCTCACCTCGGCACATACTTATCCTTTTTCACACCGACACCCCATTTTCCAACGACTCTTCCTCTCTTGTACTCTCTCAACACTCTGCAAATCAACCTCTATAAATCCCCCATGCTCCCCCCTCCCGCTTTACAAACAAAGTAATCTGATCACTAGTATTCAGAAGTTTCTGAGATATGGGCAGCTTTTTCTTCCGTGGGTTTATTGTATTCTCATTGCTTATATTGCTCAAGGGAGCCACCAGTAGCCTGGACAAAGATTTCTATGTTTCCTGGGCTGCAGACCATGTTCGATTCTTCAATGGTGGGCAGGAGCTGCAACTCACCCTCGACCAAAATTCTGGTAAGAAATGACAAAATAAAGCTATTTATGTAAAAGAAAATTGAGCTCTGCTGATGTTGGGTGTGTTTGTTTAACAGGGGCGGGCTTTGCTTCGAAGAATAAGTATCTGTTTGGGAACATTAACATGCAAATCAAGCTGGTTCCTGGAGACTCTGCTGGCACTGTGACTGCTTATTATGTATGTACTTGAGATTATAGTCTTAGTTCGTTTCATAGAGACTGATCTATCATGAAAAACAACTTATTTTTGATGAATTGTATTGCAGCTTTCTTCTGAGGGACCGAACCATGATGAACTGGACTTTGAGTTTCTGGGGAACAAATCAGGAGAGCCTTACATCCTCCAAACAAATGTGTATGCAAGTGGTAAAGGTGACAGGGAGCAGAGGATTTATCTCTGGTTTGATCCCACCAAAGACTTTCACTCCTATGGTGTTGTCTGGACTGCTCAACACATCTTGTATGTTTCCAGGAATTTGTTGATGGTTATATGTTGTTATTTGATTGTTTTTGGTATGACTGAATTTGAATCATATAAAATTGCAGATTCATGGTGGACAGCGTACCAATCAGAGTATTCAGCAACCACAAGGCAGCTGGGGTGGCATATCCAGATAAACAAGCCATGGGAGTTTTCTCAAGCTTATGGAATGGAGACAGCTGGGCAACTCAAGGAGGGCTTGTTAAGATAGACTGGTCACAGGCTCCATTTGTTGCAGCCTACCGCAATTTCAATGTTCAGCCAATGGCAGCAATGTCGGGCGAAGATATGGAAGGGGTGAGTTCAGAGCAGTGGAAGAAACTGCAGTGGGTGGAGAAAAACTTCATGATATACAACTACTGCAATGACAAACAGAGATATCCTCTGCCTCCACCAGAATGCACTACAGACATGTAAATGTACAATTTTAATATGCAGTCTCTTTGTAGTCATGTCAGTTTAGTAGGAGGAGGAGATCTTTAACCAGATACTTAAAAGAATAAAGATGTCAATATGTACAATATCATTACAAAATGTATCTAAAAAATAAATTTTAATAATCTATATATGTTTAGGTTTAAAAATTTATTCAAAATGGTTTAAGGGTTTGAGAATGAGGGTTTGAGAATGAGTGATTGAAGTATTGGGTTTTTGTTTATAAGATTTAAATTTAATCTTTAAAGTCATATTTAAATTAGAATTTTCAATTTGATCAAATTTGAATCTTTAAAGTGATATCTAAAGTAAAAGTTTAAGTTGTTCTTAAAGAATTAAGTATTGTAAGTTATTAGAAAATATTAATTTTTTATGCAAAATTAAATTATTTAAAATATTCACACTATCAATTCAAATTATTTATTTAATAGTTAAATAATCAATAACAAATGATAAACTATAATTTAAATTTAAGACTATTTATTAAGCAAAACAACTTTATTAATCTTCTTATTACCCATATACAAATAATAAATTATCACCATAATTTTTTAAAATTACTTTTAACATTAAATCAATTAATATTTAAAAATAATCATTATAATTATGAAATGTAAACCCAAAGAAATATTCATAAATGTTAATACTGAGGGAATAGACAAATTTCGTGTCAATCTTTATGGTGACATTGTTTAAAGGTGATTGTGAAATAAAAAGCACAAGTGGAACACAAATAAATACGGGGTATAATTGATTCCTCTTTTATTGGCAGTCAAAGCAAATTAGAAGAATCTTTCAAAACCCAAGTCAAGGGTGGGCCACCGTATGAACTCCTCTTTTAATACTATTTAGTGAAAGACTTTTAAGATAGTGAAATACAAAACCTTAAAAAATCCAAGGTAAAGTAGTGTAAAAGAGTTTAGGGAATGGTTGAAAAGTATATGTCCACAAAATAATACTTTCAAAATCTTATTTTTTAATATATTATATTATTTATTATTTCAATTGAAATAGCATAAATAATAGTGCATATAGAAAATATTATTTTTTACATTAAATTTTTTAAATTTAAATATTTATTAATTAAATTAGACATAAGAGTGAGTTTATATATAGTATTAGAATATAATGAAATCAATAGAGAAAGATATGTGTATTTAGTTTTGTTTGTAATATGTGAATGATTTATTGTAATCTAATTCAACTTCTTTAGTTAAAAGATATGTGATTGTTAGATTTGACCTGTGCTGCACTTAAATAAGATTAATTTAATTATTATTATTTTTAATTCAAGCTTTCTATTCCTTTACATAGGAACAAAGCACATTAATATGATCTACAACAAAGAAATTAGCAAAAGTGTTCTAACCTATCTAAGTGTATCTCACCTAATGAAAAGTTGCATTCATTCCCTAAGCAAAACACTATTATTTGTGCTAATGAACTAAGGAAATTTGGGATAATTGGGAAAATTGTAACATTTTCTATAAAATAAAGACAAAAGTTGAAATCTAGAAAGATAAAGAATTTGGAAAAAATCTAAGAAGTCATATGAGATACAAACATCCATGTGATTCTTAGATGAAACAACAATTATGCTCACATCCAAATGAACTATGGTCCTTTGTACATAGAGAAAAATTTGAAGCACAACTACAAAATTTGGGACACATGAACAAAATTACACTATCAACACAAAGAAACAATAACTAGAATATGTAAATATGAGTGAATAACTTTAGACATGTAAACTGGATCAAAATAAATGATGGAGATATAACAGAAATAAAATGATTACAAGACCTTTGTGTGATTGTTTGACTAATTGTACCAATAGTTGTACACAAAGAGAAGTGTTGATTATTTGGGAGCTTTCCAAAATGGCCAAGCCCCAAATATGGTCTTGAACCTCCAAGAGTAGTCATAAAAAGAGCGTGTTTCATAAAATTTGGTGACTACCCTTAAATCATAAGTACATTTAGAGTTTAAAGAATAAAAATATAATAATCTATATATATTAAGTATATTGGTCTGGACATAAAACTTAATATCCTAGTGTATATGAGAGGAAAAAGTGGGAAGTGAAAAATACAAGAGTACCAATAATGGGTTTTATGAAATCTAAAGTAAAATGTACAATTATTACAAACGCTAGTTTTTGAAATGATAGAGAATACAATAATAACCTTATGAGAATCCAAGTGAGCTTAGAAATGAAAGAGAAAGGAGCTTAAAAAGAGAAGAATTAAGTGATGAAAACAATAATATAATCAACATAAGGAATTTAAGAAAATATGCATTCCCTAAATGGTGAAGATAAGTTGTTGTAACAAAGCAAAGGAAGCATAATCAACTTTCTATGCTAATGTTGAGAGGATACTTAGTGCATAATTGTCATTTTTTAAATTATCTAAACTATTATAAAATATGCAATAACACTTATATAAGCATAAACAATGGAACACATAACACAAGTATTGCATGAGGAAAACCCTTGTAGTAGAAAAACTCCACACTCCAAAGTAGGTCAATGTATTATTCAAATCCATAAAGTGATTACAACACACTTACAAATCAAGATTTTAGAAGAGTATCACCAACATACAATATTAGAGTAATTTCAACAATTTTTGGTACCTACAAATTCACTATGCAAACTACAACTCCCAAGCACCAATTTATAGGATATTAAATACAATAAATCGCCAAATAAAAACCCAAAACCATGGGGAGATTCTTACCACAAATGTGGTACCCAAATTGGATAAAAAAATCCAATGAACCACATAATTGAGAATTAAATCCACTAAAAATAGTAGATCTCTTACACCTATCATATGTTGTCATAGATCATAACTTATTTCCCAAATGTGACACTCTATGTTTGGTTGTACAATATCCTTAAATTCTTATGATATGTGTCATCATGGTGATCAAAATTCTAATGTAACTCCCTTTTGTAAGCTCTTACACATCATAAGAATGTGTTATAACATTTTCATAAGATCCCACAAAAGTAGGGCATCCCATATCAGATATAGATGATTTAAATAATATCTAACAATGCCATACAAGTACAAACACATGGAAAATGATGCAAACTCAAAATACCACACCACATTTTCAAGGTGCAGTAATATTAAATAAAAATAAAATACAAGAAAATAATAAACAATTAAAATCAAATGCTAAGAACTTGTTAAGGTTGAGACACATTAATTCCCAACATTTTCCTACTTGTCAAATACCTTGCAAGAGCCAAAGGGAAATCTATCATTAATGGAATCTAGTTGCTTGGGGCTAAGAGGCCCATAGATTTTGAACACTAGTTGAATTTATCCCTAATCTCAAGCTTTGTCAAAGTAGCTACAACATTCATCAATTTTTTTAGTTTCTCTAATTTCATCCTTCCATCTTCAACCATATCTCTACAAAATGAAACTACACACTTATGTGCTTGGTCCTTGAATAAAATTATAGGTTCTTCACTAAACAAATTGCACTTTGAATATCACAATAAAGAGCAAGTACACCCTAATTCCATGATATTTTTCAACCAAATAACTTATTTATAGGCATGAATAGTTGTCATATACTCATCCTTAGTAGTGGAAAAAGTGACAATAACTTGTCACTTACTTATCTAACTTATTGTATGACCAAATATAGAAAATAAATATTCATTGGTGGATCTTTTACTATCAAATTCTTTAACCCAATCTAATTTCATATAATAACAAATATCTAGGGAATGTCTATCTCTTATCATAATATTGTTGATATTCAAATTTCACTTAAAGAAAAATATGTGGCAACATAGAAAATATTATAGATGTGGGACACTATCTATGGGATAAACTTTAGATTTCTAATGTCAAATCTTCATAAGATATATCCTATAAACTTTTGTTCTTGGGGTGAAAAAGGGAAAATATGAACTACCAATCTAAATAGTTCTAAGATGGTGTTATAATTTAAAATAATTGTACAATGTTCAATAGTTCCAAAAATTATGACAATTCATCATTGTAACAAAGGGAACTTAAGCACATGATTACTACACAATAGAGATTATCAATTAGTAAACATATGAATAAAGGAAAAAATATAAAATACCATTCAAGAAGAATACTACATAGAAAAATTTAACACAAAATTCCAATTTTATCTTCATTGTTGAATTGAGAACAAATTACAAAAGAGGCTTAAAGGAACAAATTCTTAATGTTTAATCAATTCTAAGAAATTCCCATAAAAGGCCTTATCTAAATAAAAATTTCTCTTTTTTTAGCACAAAATGTTAATTTTCTCTCCTGTTAATTTTCTCTCCATTGTTGAGTTGAAAATAGATTTCAAAAGAGGCTTAAAAACACAAATTCTCAATGTTTGATTAGTTCTGAGAGATTCCCATAGAGGAATTGTCTATTATAGAATTTTCTCCCCCATTTTTTGTATTCCATATTACATTTATGTATAAGAAAATAAACATAATTAAGAAAAATAGAAAGACATCCAAAATAAAAATCCCTTTCTACATGTGTCATCTATTATACAATCAACTAAAGTATTTTTCCTTTTGTAGCTTTTCTCCCTATTTTAGGCCATGCGAATAGAAAGCTTTCAATTTTATTTATTTGTATATTTTCATGGATTTTTCCTTTTATATCCCTCTTACCTCATGATCCTTTATCTTTTACAAAAATAATTAAAAGAAACTAATAAAGTTGAGTACTCTTATCTTCAAGTGATAAAAAATCAGTCACTTGTTAGGCCCACATGCCATATAGATTGCAAAAATAACTAATGATCATGGAAAACTTTAGTGGCGAATCTTTGCCAATTGGCAAATTCTAGAAATTGGACAAGTTGAAATTGGTGAATTAATCACACCCAACAAGGTGTCCAAATTGCCTAGATTTTACGAATTATTGGTCCAATGCATGTCCCTTCGCTAATGATTTATTTTACGAGGCATATTTAAGCAAAAAATTCGCCATAACAAACTACACACTTCAAATGGACCAACTAATATTTTTTCCTGGAATCCTAGAAACATGTAATAAAAAACCTACATATTCGCCAATACTATTAAAACAACATTGTATCAGGACCCATTTTTCCAATTAAAATTTATAAATAGTTGTTTATGAGGACCTATTTCATCAATAACATTAAAAACTAATTACATTTGAGGACGCATGTCACCTTGAAAATTACAACGTATTGTTGTACAAGCATGTAGGACTCACCAAATTTTTAGTATACCATTTAAAAATCCCATGGAATTCGCCAAATATGGATTGATATAAATACAATCGAAACTGTCATTTATTCTTACACATTTTGTTCAGTTATGAGGTTCTACTTCTCGATTCAGAAGTCAGCAAAAGCTGAAAATGTAGACTTAAAGGTGAGTGATCATTTCTTCATAGTGTTATTAGTTATAATAATAAAATTTCTTTATCTCTTTTCCATTCTTGCTTCTGTCTTAAAGATGATATTGAGTAGGGAATGGGATCTATATTCTCTATCCTTCTTAAACAAGAAGACATTTTTTTCCAGCTTTTATTCAAAGTGAGAGATCAATATGTCAAGTAATAAGGGTAAGACTCCTCAGGGTAGTGAAGAGACTAGGAGGCCATCAAAACACCCAAAACGTAGAGGTACCATACAATCTTACTTTAGAATTGGCAAAGCTTCTAATCCATCAGATCAAGATGAAGCTACATCATCAACTCTTCCACCAAATATTAATGAAGAAGGCATTCACAATACCTTACCACCACCGGAAGATCAAGGTGAGATTATCATTGAGTTAAATCAAAATGTATCAAATGAGGATGAAAATACCGTAGCAGATGTTCCAAGGGATACCCTGGTTAGCCAAAATGAGATAATTGACTTGGATGAGGATGATGTTGGCAGCAAGAAAAGAAAAAGAAAATAAAAAATGAGGCACGAGTGGGAAATGGCAAGGAATTTTCAACTTGGTTGGTTGTTAAAGTACCCATTCATTGTACCAGTGGGGAAAGCAAACAATGTTGAAAGTGCAACAGAGGCCAAATGTACAATTTGTAGTTGGAAATGTGGAAGAGACAAGATGTTGTAGCTAAATCTTGACACTATAGAAAAGCATATCGGTAAATTTTATGAGAAAAAAATCATAGACGAAAAGGAACAATCAATCGTAAGATGGAAATCAAAGGAAGAATGTCTTCATATTAGGTATGTCGCAGAATATGAAGAGCATGACCAAAGAATGTCGAATCTTGTTGCATGTTAAGGTACACTTGAGGCTCAATTTGGAAAAGCAATGGAAGCAACAAATTTGTCAAAAACTATTCAGATGAGTGTTTTTTTTCATATTTTGTCTAGAGGGCATCGTATGACAAACTACCTAGAATATTCTAGTTTATTATCTTATTTGGGTGTTCCTTACTTTCCCTTCTCACATTGGTTAGTAAATGTTGGATGGGAATGGGAAAACTGTCTTGCTGTAGTGGAAAAGGAAGATTTAAAGGAGAAAGTAAAATAGCCAAATTTCATTGCATTATCTTTAGATGAAGTTACTATGGTAGACAATACTTCTTGGGTCTATATGCATTTGTATACTACATAGAACAACATGTTTTCCAAACTCATCTTCTTTGTGGTCATAAAATGAAGGAAAATTCAACATCACAAAATCTATTTGAATTAGTCAAGAAATCTTTGAATGAAATTGCAAGTATGGATGAGTTGACAATTGCCAAAAATTTGGTGTGTGTAGGAGCTGATAGAGCTACAGTGATGCAAGGCCAAAGGAGTTGTGTTTGCATAAAGTTACAAACTACTTGTGCACCATACATGCATGGCATTCACTGCATGGACCACATAATGAATTTAGCATTCAAAATTGTAAGCAAGTTTCCTACAGTATCAAAAGTTAAAAATCTAGTCCGTGAGATCCACACATACTTCTGCCGAAGTTCCAAACATTTTGCAGAATTTCAAAATTTTGTTGAGGGAATAACACCAAGAAACAAGCTTCTCAAGGATGTTGATACCAGATGGATCTCCTTGCATGGACTAGTGCAACAAGTTCTTTCAGAATATCAATCCTTGATTGGAGTGATGTACGAGCATTGTAGCACAATAGACAAAGCTCCTGACCTCTTATGTAGGTTAAGCAATATAGAGATACTCTTGACTTTAGCTAGTCTTCTCCCCATGTTGGATGTGATGAACAATCTTGTGAAGAAAGCCCAAGACATAACTATGTATATTTATGAATATGCCAATCTACATAAACATACATGCTTGGCCCTCGATCATCTATATCTAGATTTAACACAAGAAGGCCCAAATTATTTCATGTGGCAAAAAATTATTGATTTGAATAATCCTGATAATTATTTATAGTTTAATGCAAGCAGGCACTTATGTATCTATGTATGTGGATATGAGATACCAATGTACCATTGTAAGATAGCCAGACACTCTAGCAAAGAATTAGCTGTTAACGAGGAAGATTTTAACGACATTGTTAAATATGTTAGTGATAATTTGAAGGAAATTGTAAAATCTCTTTTCTCATAGATTCGTAAAAGATTCCCTCGACATGAAATACTTGAAGCCATGGGTATTGTGTATCCTCAATTTTGGGTAAACCGAGATAACCCAAAATATTTTCATGATAAAGTAAAAATCTTGATCGAACAATTTTCAAAAAGTGTGTTGGCAAAACAAGGACATACAACTGAGAGGGGGGGTGAATTAGTTGTCACAAAATATTTAAACTTTTCAAACTTGACTTAATCTAAAATATGATGAATGAACAATAAACCACAAACAATCAACACATCAGAAACATAGAGAACACCAAGGCTTTTTACGTGGAAACCCTGTTAGGGGAAAAACCATGGTGGATGTTAGTCCACAATATTATACCCTGTTAAAAGTATAAAGAAGAAATAATGGGAATGCACATGCATTTATGCACACTTCCTAGAGCTCATTGCTCAAATACAAGAGGCTTACTTCCCAAAGAAGATACACTGTCTTACAACAATTCGGATTAGATCTGAAGGGTATGAACTGAGAAAATAACTTCTACAAAAGCCTAATTATAGTTTCAGTTAAGCATAGAAATTCTCCTTAACACTTCGCTCAAAATTCTTCACACTTTGCTTTGCAACTAAATGATTTGATCACTATTCCCACACTTTCTCTTCTCTGGCACTTCTTCAATTACAAACTTCACACAAAAAACCGCTCTTATATATCCGCAACATGGAATTACATCAACAACTTCATCGACCAAAATAAAGTATAAAATATAAAACATATACACAATGTCGGCCCAAATTTACAAGTAAATTTTTAATTTGAATCAAAACATCGTCGACCACAACATAATGAAGACCTAAAACAATATCCTCAAGCATGCTAAACATTCAAATTTTACTCTCCAAGGATCCACAACACATTACAACCACCATGTCGGCCAAGAACATAAAAATCCAAACACACAAGAGAAAAATCACTGACCATGAGCACACCAAACAATGTAGACGTGCAACAAAGATAGAGAATGATCTAGAAGCATCCACAAGCATCATGAATCATCAGAGAAGCATTCGCAACAAATAAAATTAATAGAATCTGTTATGCCTTGCATAACTACCCCACTTTATTCTGGAACAAAATGGGTCCCCCTTCTTTTTCTTTTGTTTTCTTCCCCTTTGGTTGTTTGCTTTGACCTTTGGATTTCTTTCGTTTTCCTCTTGGCTCTATCTTTTGTTCTCTCTAATTTTGGTTCTGTTTCAGCTTGAGTTGGTTTTCTTCTTGCTAAAATTGGATGGAATCATAAATAATATATTTTATATGCTTTTGAGAACTAATGGAGGCATTTGTTTTGCAGGATTAAATCATGCACTTGATGATATTTCTCAAGGAGCTCAATTGGGAAGCATACCTCAATCAAGTTTGGCATAAAATTCCTCTAAAGAGAAAGTCGGTGAGACCTTCTAGATGTCTTGCCAACTAGTAGTGGGTTCTACTCATTTAGAATATGTCCAGTCGGCCAGACATTTTGATCGCTGTGGGTTTTTATATGTCTCCCTGACTGTTAGGATATCGCCGACCGTTGCACAAGAAGCTTTTGATCGCCAAAGAGGTTCAATCTCAAGGAGACTAGTTTACTTTCGGCATGAGGTCTTATAGACCCATAGACTCTCGCCGAAACAGAATGGTGGTCTCAGGATGAGATCTCAGCGAAAAGGGTGGCTTCGATGAAAGGTCCTGCCGACAAATAAGAGTCTCCCTGACAGTTGTTCAAAAGTTCGCATTGGGGGGAAAGTTTTATATTCACCACAAGGTCTCGCTGGAGGGTTCTCCCTTTGGTGTGATGTCTGGCCGACTGCGAGGGGTCTCGGTGAAAGGGGCATGACTTCGGTGTAATGTCTCGGTGAAGGAAGCTAGTCTCGCCGGCATGAAGTGATATCAGCATAAGGTCTCGCCGACCCGTGGAGGTCTCGGCAAAAAGGGTTGCTTGGGGAGAATTCTTCCCGACCCGGTGGTGTCTCGCCGAAGGAAGAGGGGCTCGATGTGATGTCATGCCGAGGCAATATTGTCTTGCCAATAGCGACAAGCCTGCCAATGGAAAAGGGATATCTGTATGACTCTTAGCGCCCACTATGACCTCTTGTCGACTGAAGGTGTAACACCCCTCCATTTTGGATCTTTTGATCAATAGTGCTTTCTTTGTTATGTGTTTCTGTTATGTTGTGACTGATTATTTGTTTATAACATGCTTTCACTTTAGTATAGTTGTTATTTGAATTAATATTGGTGTATGCTCATTTATTGATTATTGATGTTTTAATTTCGTCAATCTTGATGTGACTGTATTGGTGAAGAGAACGGTATTGCATCACTTGCTCACGAGTGCCCTGTGATTTCTATGATTCTCTCTTCACGGTGTGTATGAATTATTATATGTATACATGCGCGACATTTGCTTGTTTGCAAGATTGCAAGTACAGGACATTAGCTTCACCTGGTTTTATAGGTCTGAGCATGTCTACTACTCAACAGTAATATTGGGAGATAGTAACGGGTTACCTAGTCATACCTTTACCCTAGTACAGTGTGTCGTCAGTTTGAATTTGGTCTTAGTTTTATCATTGTTGTTTTGGGTATTTTATTCTTATGCAAATTTAATTTAGTAGATTAAATGTGTATTTAATTTTAATTATTTAATTAAATGAATTATTGTTGTGAGGGCTTTAGAATAAATTAATTAATTAATTAATTTAATTTGGTTATGTTGTTGAGTAAATTTTATTATTAAAATAAACGGTAATTAAATAAATAAGAATATTTAAATTGGTTGCAATTAGTAAATTGTTTTATTATATTTAAATGCATGTGAATGGAAAATATCTAAATTGTTGAGAGAAAAGATATTTTAGATATTTTGTTTAAGATAACTGGGAGTTAGAAATTTTTTTATCGAATTGTTGAAAATTCATTCACAGAAGGGATTTTTTGGGGGAAAAAAAAAAGAAAGAAAGTTGTTTCACGGGAAAAGTTTGAATGTGTGTGGAAAATTTGGGAAATTTGGTTCTCACAGGTTGTTCTTCTCCTTCTTCATTGTAACTATATGGATACATATGTATAATTGTAATACCTCATTTGTATCGAGGGGTGAACCTTTGTGATGTGTAATAATATTTATGATCTATTCATTTTTGGATTTAATGGTGTTGTATATGTGGAAATATGTTCAATACATTTCTATGTGTTAGCTTTATCTTGTAATGGTTTAATGCTTTGTTGTTAGTTGTATCTTGAGTTTAATATTCATATGCTATGGTTGGTTAAATTTTATAAGTAATGGTGTTCACATGTAGACGCGTTGTGTAGCCTAGAGGATGTATGTGGCTAGAGTAGGTTACTTTACTCGTCTTGTTTTAACTTTTAAAAAAATTAGTTGTGCTTCCACAGTATTGCATCGTCCTCTAGGTTGTGGGACGGGGTTTTACACTTGGTATCAGAGCCTAGGTTTAAACACTGGGTGCTCTGGGATAATGGTGAACCCACTAAGCTATTAGTTGTGTAAGTTTATACATTGGGCACTGTGAGCCCATTACGTTGACCTAGGTGGTTCACTCTTTAATTTATGTTTTTCCTTTTGGGTTGTTCTTGCTTGTTTACCCAAAAGTTGTCATTAGGTGATGAAGGTCCAAAGGTGCAAGAAGTCAGTGGAAAGGGTAGGACCCTCGGTGTAGTGCGCAATGTACTAATATCCTTCCCACTAGGAGAATGCATTATGGACAATTGTGTAGTGTGTTTGTTGGGTATGTTCCAAGTGCTTGTTGGGGCGAGATAGTCATAGGACCTCTTGCCTTGAGTGCCTTAGGATGGCGTTTTAGAGGGTTGAGTTTTCCAACCTTGTCTTGAGTTGTGGAGGAATGATGCCTCCTAGGTCTTGCCTTACCCTTCAAGATTGGAGTGATTCCCTTGGTTGAGAGTCTTCTGAGGTTGAGATTGATTACTTCCTTCTATCCTATGTTGTGGGTGAGCATGTTGGACCATAGCTTGTTGGTGGGTTACAGGTGATATGTGTTGCCTAAAATTTTCCTTTGCTTGGTTTCTTTACTCATGTTCTTGGAAGGTCTGTTTGACCTTGAGGGTGCCAAGAAGTTCCTTTTGTGTGTATTCTCTTCTGGAGTCTTGTTGTTTTTCTTCACCATGCAAGTATCTGATGCATGTTTTCATGTGCTTTACCTCTTTGTGCAAGTGATTGTCTGATTGACCCTATGTGGTTTTGGAGTTACTTTTGCATGTTATATTGTTTTGAAATTATGAAATATGGTAATAGAAAATAAATGATCATGTTGTTGGTTCATAGAGATTTGTGCACACTCTCCTATGATTGATGCATTTGTGTGGAAGTGATTGTCTGATGATGAAACCATGATTGCATTCGTTCCTATGTTGGAACTGTAAATAACTATTGTCTTCTCTCTTTTCCCATTGGTTTACAAAGATGCTTGTCCTTGAGTGTGTGGTGTATTGAAAACCCATGGTATGTTGTATCTTATGAGAAAAGGCTTATGTATTCATGAAGGTTTGTTTTATTAGATCAAACCTTGGTTAAAGGACCTAATTCCCCAAGTTGCATTCATAATCATGGAAAATGTATATTATGAATAGAAAATCATTTTGTAGTAAGTAAAAGTTTAGAGAAAAGGGATTAGTGAAACTATTGCATGTTAATGATAATTGCATAATAGGTGTATCTTGTTGGTGAGGCCTATAGTCCCCGACTTTATTGTTAAGTCTTAAGAAATCATGAGAGGTTAAATTATTGTACTTGGATTCAAAGTGCAAAATGTTAAATGAATGTTGAAGTGATAATGTCGCATACCTTGTCTTGAGTTAACATTGTAATGATATTGCACTATGTGTGGCCTTGTCATGATTCTCGGTGATGTGTATTGGTGCATATGTGGATTATGTATGTTGATCCATGGATATGTGTTTTGGAGTTTTGGTGGGTGGTTGCTTCACCATGTTGATTTATATATATTGACAGTGAACTTGGTTGTGTTGATTTTAGCACGGGTTGCTGTTGTTTTTATGTTGAGAGATGAAGTGGTTCAGTTCTAGAACCATTGATTATGTGTGATTTTATTGAGCTTGTACTAGGGGTATTTGCAGGCTTCCAGGAGTAAGCCTGACCCTAAGGGGGGAGGATGTAACACCCCTCCATTTTGGATCTTTTGATCAATTGTGCTTTCTTTGTTATGTGTTTCTGTTATGTTGTGACTGATTATTTGTTTATAACATGCTTTCACATTAGTATAGTTGTTATTTGAATTAATATTGGTGTATGCTCATTTATTGATTATTGATGTTTTAATTTCGTCAGTCTTGATGTGATTGTATTGGTGAAGAGAACGGTATTGCATCACTTGCTCGCGAGTGCCCTGTGATTTCTGCGATTCTCTCTTCACGGTGTGTATGAATTATTATATGTATACATGTGCGACATTTGCTTGTTTGCAGGATTGCAAGTATAGGACACTAGCTTCACCTGGTTTTATAGGTCTGAGCATGTCTACTACTCAACAGTAATATTGGGAGATAGTAATAGGTTACCTAGTCATACCTTTACCCTAGTACAGTGTGTCGTCAGTTTGAATTTGGTCTTAGTTTTATCATTGTTGTTTTGGGTATTTTATTCTTGTGCAAATTTAATTTAGTAGATTAAATGTGTATTTAATTTTAAATATTTAATTAAATGAATTATTGTTGTGAGGGCTTTAAAATAAATAAATTAATTAATTAATTTAATTTGGTTATGTTGTTGAGTAAATTTTATTATTAAAATAAATGGTAATTAAATAAATAAGAATATTTAAATTGGTTGCAATTAGTAAATTGTTTTATTATATTTAAATGCATGTGAATGGAAAATATCTAAATTGTTGAGAGAAAAAATATTTTAGATATTTTGTTTAAGATAACTGGGAGTTAGAAATTTGTTATCGAATTGTTGAAAATTCATTCACGGAAGGGATTTTTTGGGGGAAAAAAAGAAAGAAAGTTGTTTCACAGGAAAAGTTTGAATGTGTGTGGAAAATTGGTGAGGAAATTGTGGTTCTCTGGAGTTGTTCTTCTCCTTCTTCATTGTAACTATGGATACATATGTATAATTGTAATACCTCATTTGTATCGAGGTGAGCCTTTGTGATGTAATTGTAATAATATTTATGATCTATTCATTATTGGATTTAATGGTGTTGTATATGTGGAAATATGTTCAATACATTTCTATGTGTTAGCTTTATCTTGTAATGGTTTAATGCTTTGTTGTTAGTTGAATCTTGAGTTTAATATTCATATGCTATGATTGGTTAAATTTTATAAGTAATGGTGTTCACATGTAGATGCGTTGCGTAGCCTAGAGGATGTATGTGGCTAGAGTAGGTTACTTTACTCATCTTGTTTTAACTTAAAAAAAAAATAGTTGTGCTTCCACAGTATTGCATCGTCCTCTAGGTTGCAAGACGGGGTTTTACAGAAGGATGCCTTATCGAATACGGATGTTGTGCCAATAGAGCCACGTAGTGGTATAACCCTTGAGGGCTCACTATAATGTCTGGTCAATGGCGATTGTCTCGACGACCACTATGGATATCGATATGACTCTGGCCATTCCTTAAGAGATCTTGCCGACCATCGTATGTTATGCCGATAGCTGCTAGGAGGTATAATTACATCGGGGAGACATGATTAGTGTCTCACCGACATGCGATTTTGTGCGAACAACTTTTGACTGCCCGGGAAGCTCACGTAGAATGTGTTCACCCAATCAGAAGAAGCTAAAGGGGTGAACCCTGAGCAGTTTGACTAATTGACTACCCCTGTGAAGGAGATCAACAGGATGTAAACAACATGGACTTATTCTGAGATCAAAAGCCATGGAGCAGCTCGGTGAGCATTGGTGTGGAGATCTAACAGGAAATCTGATGTTGCTTCCAGAGGATGGTCAACTGGCAGAAAGATCTTGAGCACCAGGAAACTGAGGGAAGAAAAGGCCACGAGTCTCAGGGATAGCTGTGGTGTCTACTGACAGGGGTGGATTGACATTGATGATAATGATTTAGGGCATTCAAAGTAGCTTGACATAAAAGTTTGAAGGTGGACACAGAGGCCGAAAGTTAATGTT